>MNCI01027436.1:413210-486789 GCA_015680685.1 Gnetum montanum
CGTGTTATTCCTAGGTGAGTTAACCTTATGAGAAGAAGCCATTTTATTGGTGTGCTGTTCACCGTTATATATGTTCTTATTTAACTAATTAACCCAAAGGTTTGTTAAGGCTCACAATGATGTGAAAGATTTCCTAATGTTCTAATTGGCGTATAAACACTTAGTCTTTAGCAACGACGCCAATGATGAGTGGTGAGGTACCCCTACACTCAACCATACAAAACGAGTGTAGCACGCGCGATCCAGTCGAACTCCGTAGACTAAATGCCTAACGCCACAAGGAACACTTGGGGTTAATTAATCGTTGTCTTCCCAGACTTACTTGTTGTTGTCACGGTGTATGGTTAAGTAAGTCCGAGGTATATTATTTTTTTTGGTCTTTTCTGGTTTATCTCCTATGCTAAGGGAACTAACTATTTTAACTAATGTCCTAAGTCTAAATTAACTAGTGTTAGCATCCGTTCCCACTTACCGTACACACCCTGAACTGTGCAACTGTGGCTACCAAATGCTAATCGTTATTGGGATTACCACACGTAATGCACGTGCTCGAAGTGGTCATACTGAGGCACCTAACTAGCCTAAGTGTGATGAGCAGTCGATTCCTTGACTAGTCGTACACATCCGTAGATGCTCGTAATCAAGTCGTACTCGTCCCACGTTCTAGGAGGTAAGGGTGACAGAATCTAATCGTGATGAGTAGCCGATTCCTTGGTTAGCCGTACACATTCATCAATGCTCGTAACCAAGTCGTACTCATGCCGTGCTTACTAGGAAAGCAATAAATATCATAAAATAAACCTATCCATGTACTACAAGGTTTATCCACAAAGCTTGTCTTTATTGTCGTACACAACTTGCGTTCAGGTACAAAGCTGCTCGAATAAAGAACCGTTCACTTGGGGGACTCCTACTGTGGGCACATGGAAAATATTCTATCTCTGGGGTGATCAATCCGCTAGAGCTTCGCTACTTCTAGCCTCTATATGAAATGAGGGGTGTGCTGCCTCTTATTTATAGATTTGGCGACGGACTGCGATATCGCGTACGTGATATTGCAGGGGACGACGCGATATCGCGTATGCTATATCGCATGGGATGCAATATCGCGGCGGCCACAATATCGCGTACGCGATATCGCGGCTTGTGCATATCGCGTCTCATCAAATGTCTAATGAAAAACTAATCGTATTACCTGAGAAAGAAGCTTCGCTACTAAAGTTTGAAGTCTAGGAGTATCTCCACCATGCAAACTCCACCATCCAGCTGGATCTTCTTGAGCTATTCCATCCATATCAAGTATAGCATCTTCACATTTGAATGCTTTTGTATGTCCTTTAGTAAATTGAAGCCATTCCTTTCTAATTATTCTAGCCTCACAAGGTGAATATAATCGTTTAACATATTCTAAAAAACCTGTTCTTACATCAAAATCATCACAAGGCCTTGTTGGATTTTTATCTCTATGTTTTGAAGAATACCACTTAATATTTAATGCATATGTAGCCATATGCAATGGGGTATTTGTAGCATTCCATCTTGTTAGAATCAATGGAAGTAACTGAGCATTATAAAAATCAAGAGAGCTATCCATTTCTATAACTCTTTTTTTAATTTCTGTTAACATATTTTGATAAATTACATAAATTTCTCCTAATGCAAGTATGAATGAGATCAATAATAGGTTGCAGCATGCTAACAATCCTCCTACAATATAACGAATACTTATTTTTAATAAGATATTAAGATGCAAATAATAAAAAATAAAGAATTATATTTCAAATAAATTATTTCTTACTTCATTTGTTTCCACCACTCATATGATAAAATATTTTCTCTAACACTCTTTCCCATAGTTGTGTTGGATTCCTCCCAGTTCTTCCATTTACTCGTTATAACCATTGTTTGTAATGATTCTTGTATCTCTTGCATTCTCCAACATTATGAAATATGAAGCATACTTGTTTTACAAAATTTATAATTAGTTTAGCATTAATAAATCAAATTTCTTAAAAATACATAATATATATTTTTGTATTCTATTACCTTGTTTCTATAGGCTTTTTAAAAGTCTTATTTTTTCTACATTCCCTGAACAAGGAATTTGAATAATGATGATTGCAAATGAAAATTTGTATGTCTCTTGCATCTATAATAAGATTTTTTACCCAATCAATTTTACCAATATCATGAAGTGTATTATTTAGAGAATGAACACAACAAGGAGTCCAAAATATATTTGGATGAATCATTTCTATCATTTTTCCTACATGCCTACAAACAAGAGCTGAATTTGTTATAATTTGAATAATGTTGCTTGAACCAATAGTTGCAATTGCTGTCTCTAATAATTTGGCTTGAAAATTAGCATCTTTTATATGATTGGAGCAGTCTGTAGCATTAAGAAAAAATGGTCCAAGTTGACAACTAATTATAATATTAATTAATGGACATTGACAAATATGAGTCCATCCATCCATTATAATAGAACAACCACTTTGTTGCCAAAATTGCTTCCATTCCTCCAACATTTTCATGCCAAGTTCATACCTCTCATCAAGAAGATAATTTCGAATTTTATCTTCAGTTGGAGGGATATAAGATGGACTTGCCATATAAAAATATTAGTTTTACTAATAATTTTAAATAAAAAATGATAATTTAAAATTTAAAAATATTACCTGCTTCAATGACACAATGAATTGCTTTTTTGAATGAAGGAGTATGTGCAAGTTTAAATGGTAATCCATTTGCATAGAACATTTTTGCAATACTGATATCAGCTTTTATTTTTTTTCAACTTGAAAACTTATTTCTATTTGTTTAAGCACTTTTCTTTTTGCTGGTTGTACAACATCCTTTGTCTTGTTCTTACTTTCCTCTGTTTGAATACTTACAATAATGCTCTTTATCATAATCTTTGCTTGAAGGTAGTTATACATAGCTTTTTGAATATCAAGATATGGAAATTTACAAGCAATAACACTTGTTCTTGTTTTATTTTCTAATGTTTGAAAGAAATGATGATGTATTCGTGTACCACTTGCAGTGAATTCATGGCTACATACATGACACTTCCATCTTTTGCTTCCACCACCTCCACTCCTATAAGTGTCTAATTGTGTTACGAATTGTTTTAATAGAGATTTCAAAATAAATCTACCTTTTGCAAATGGTTTCAAAATTTCCACATTACAATCTAAGACATTTTCTTCTTGCGATGCATTTTCCTCCAATAGAGTACTATCTATTTCATTCTCATTGCTATCTATGTCTTGAATAGAGCTCATTTTTATGACTTTGTAAATATTAATGGTAAAAATTAGAAAATGAGATATGGCTGCTACTCTTCACAAAAGTTAAAATGAATTTAAAAAAAAATTACAAATAGATATACTTACCAATTGCCCAAATTACTGTAACTAAGGTTATTTATTTTTTCTTTTTTCTGCTAGCAAAGAGCTTTTAAAAAAACATCTTAAAAGCTTTAACACTAAAATGTCATTCAATGCAATAAATCTGTAAATGCAAAACAATAATAGAGTCAGGGAAAAAAATTAAAAATACAAAATAGTGATAAATTTAAAAATAACAAGATGAAATTTCAATAAAGAATAGAAAAAAAACTGAAAATCATAAACAAATGTACTTAATAATTATTAAAACAAGGACGAGATTTCATAAAATATGAAATATGACATCATGAAGGATTTGCTTTTTTGGATGAAGGAATAAAGCCCAAGTTGAAGAACAGTGAAAGTAACTTTAATGCATGCAAAAGGATTTGACTGACGACTATAAGTAGGTTTGGTCTTCATAATTTCGACTCTATTTATCAATCTTTTCTGCTTTGATCAAAAGAAAGTAAGAAACAAACCAACCAGCTTAAAAAAAAAGTGTCATAACTACAATTAAACTAGAAACCAAATAGAACATTGTATCAGAGGCATTAACTGATTAAAGTGAAATGTTTTCTAGAAGCTTAACAATAATGCAAAACCACTTCAGTAATTTTTTTTAGCACATCTTCAAAGAGCAACAAGACATCAATGCACTAAGAACTTAAGCACACTTTAAAAATAAAAACTAAATTATCTAAAACATTAAAGAATGGTCTTGATGAGGTAAGCGTTGCATACTGAACAAAAAGCTGTTCTGAAATTGTTAAATGAAGAAAAGTATAATAAATATTCAACCAAGAGAATCTGTTCTCTTTCTACTAAAATCTTCTATTTCCTTCAAGCGTTTGCCCTAACATTGAACTCTGCAATGTCAAATAAAGATAGAAATAGAAAATTTCTGATATTCGGTTGGACCATTAATCTTGTCGTATTGAACCAAAGTATGAAACAAAAAGGAAAAGTTTCAAAAAATAATAGGAATCAAACGATTAGAAAAAAAAATTCAAGAGAACCTCCAAATATTTTATCTCCTTCAAAAAATTGTAATCAAACATGAAAAAATTGACAAAACCTTAAAACACCTCAAAGAAAAAGGATTAAATCAAACAACTAGAAAGTGAGACGATTTTTTTATGTACATAAAAAAAAGACCAGAAACATCGCTAGACTGCCATAGTTGTCCATTGATATGGATCAGAAAGGAAAGAAAATGACTTCAGAGTTCAGAGGCTTGAAGGGGCAGCCCGAGCTTGGGTTGTCAGCGACATGAAGGATATAGTTGGCTTGTGAGACTAAAGAAATTGAAGCTAACTCAATCAATCTCTTAATCTTAATCCTACGGTCCTTACTACAACTAAACCACCAACAACGGGAGAGCCTACATTACTATAGAATGATAGATGTGCAGTGCATTCTAAGGCTGGTTGTCATTCTCTAATAGGAAAAGCAAAGACCTCATCTACCTCATCACTAGGTAATTACAAATTTGATAAGGCAAGTCTCCTTCTCGGAGCCTAGTAGTCATAGAAACTAGGCTATTCAAAGAAATATGCTTGAAACAACGTCTTCACCCAAATCATACTGGGCAGAAAGGCTCATCTCCTCCATCATTGCCTATAGATGAAAAACTAAAGATGAAGCAAAGAATTTCAGAGCTGGAAGAGAGAAATAAGGCATTTGAAGAGACTGCGGAAGCATCCAATTTCCTATCAATGGTGGAGTAGGAGCATCTGTCAATAAAAGGTGTTGGACGCGAACGTAATTTGCCGGTAAAAAAAAAAACAAGTAAGATTGGACGCAATTTGTAGGTAAAAATAGGTAAGATTTTAATGGACAATGAATGTTCTGGTTGAAAGTTGAAAATGGAGACACCATTGCACATGCTTCTATATGTGTGCCCGAATTCACCGTGAACAAGTTGGTGAGATTTTCTTGGAAATCACGAATCTCCGACGCATAGCTGGAAATGGACTGTGAAGCCATGGATTACATGAGAAGATGCCAAGCATCATATGATTGATGGACAAGACTACGTGCTTATGGTGAAAATATGTTTAAAGTCTCATTCATTATTGCAATTCTAAATTGCAAAGCACAAAAGACTCGCAGTAAGTATAAGATAAGAAAACATACATAAATTAAAAACACTGATCAAATTTTCTTGGTATTTGATTTTACATTAACTAAAATATTTGGAAAAGAGACCGACAAGGCCCTTTCATGCAGAGCGAACTTTTAAGTAAGCTCACATCAATCTATTGATAATGATTAAACAAGATTTAGAATATAAAACAAAAAGGAAACATCTATCTAATAACATATTACAAGCATTTCCAACACAAATTCTTCTCTTATAGTTATACCAAATGGTAAACCCATTCCCTTTAGCGACAACCTTATTTCCTCTGCACAATCCAAGGAAAAGCCATAGAAAAAGCATTTATTGGATTTAAACAAAGACTTGATTAATCAAAATGAATATGAAAATGCCACTATAGTTATGGGAGTGGCTTATCCTCAGGACATTGAGAAATTTCTTCTTAAGATTTACCTTTTTCTCAACTGATCCGCCATCTCAGGACCAGAGGTTGCTGCTGTTGCTAAGGATTCATTTTATGAAACCGCCACTAGTTAAGCTTATTTAGCAACGTAGGAGGAAGAGGCTGAGGATTCATTTCATGAAACTACCACTAGTTAAACTATTTCAGAAACTCAGGAGGAGGAAGAGGTTGAGGATTCATTTCTTGAAATTACCCACACTCCAACCGATTCATCAACTCAGTAGGAAAAGTCTGAGGATTTATTTCCTGTAGTTGCCTTTGTCCCAGCTGATTCAGCATATCAGGAGTTGGCTACATTCTATGGTAACATCCTCCTGCTATTGGTGAGGATTTGTCTGATCCCAAAAAACTGGCAATTGTCCCAGTAATGAACCGTACAAAAACTGATATTGTGGCAGTTGCCTAGGTATTAGATGATACTAATTCTATGGATCCAATGTAGCAAGCTATTGATGATATGGATGATCTGTGACTTTTAGATTGTTAGTGATAACAGTCAAAAATAAATTAATAGAAAAACACAATAATATGTCATGGGAAAAAAGAGAAAAACCTCAACAAGAAATAGGCTCCTCAATCTTTATGTTGGCTTAGAGAAAATTTCTCAAACACAATGAACAACAAAGAATGAGAAAGAAGAAAACATAGGGATGAAAGTTAAACACGCTGCCTTCAAGGCTTCATTGTAACCATATTTATAGCATAGGATAAACATTCGCAGCTAGTGTTAACTTGATGTAACTTGGATATTAATGGCAGTAAATGATGGAGATGAACAATAGTTTTACATTGGCTATATTTCAAATATCTGCAGTTAAATACTTAACACTGTAGTTTATTACAACATAACTATTGTACCATATAATTAGAAAAAAGATAGTGCTTATAATCAAATAGATGATAATATTTGAGCTTATGTGAACAATAGTTGCCTTCACTTCACTCACAATTCTCTCTCTTGAAAGTAAAGCTACCATAAAGCTTGACCAAACCTTAAATGATATCACCTTTCATGACATCAATAGCTATTTGACACCATAAAAATTTTTCAGTAGATAAATATTTTGTCATCATATCAGCAATATTCTCTTCTATCTTAATTTTTTCAAAAAGAATCCTTTGTTCATTTATTTGCTCTCTAATTTGGTGATATTGTATTTCTATATGCTTGATCCTACTATGGAATGTGGAATTCTTGGATATATAAATTGCACTTTGGTTATCACAGTGAATTTTCATAATCTTTTTATGAATTCTGAGTTCAACCACTAATCTTTGAAACCATGTTGCTTCCCGACTAGTTAAGTTTGTAGGAACATATTTTGCTTCAGTAGTAGACTAAGCTACACAAGACTACAATTGGTTTTTCCAAGTGATAGAATCACCAAAGATATTAAACACATATCCAGTAGTTGATTTTTTGTTGTCTAAATCCCCATCCTAATTAGCATCCACATAATCATGTAGAATGGATGAATCACTTTGATAAGAAATACCAACATTTATAGTACCATGAAGATATTGGAAAACTTGTTTTACAACAATTCAATGTTGTTTTCTTGGATTAAACATATACATGTTGAATTTTCCAACAACGTATGCAATATCAGGTCTAGTACCGACCATTACATATATCAAACTACCAGCATCACTAACATATGAAATTTTTATCATGACCTCTTTTTCATCATCTATCTTGGGGTATTGTTTAATTGAGAATTTCATCTTAGCTTCACAAGGTGTTGCCACAGGCTTACAATCTTGCATATTATATCTTTTTAAGATATTTTGCACATATGTAGATTGTCCAACCCAAAGTTTGTTATTACCTTTATTTCTTTTAATTTCCATGCCCAAAATTCTTTTAATAGTACCAAGATCTGTCATCTCAAATTGAGAAGAAAGAAGTTTTAACTCTTTAATTTCATCCATATCACTTCCTGCTATTAACATGTCATCAACATATAGCAATAAAATTAAGAGTTTTCCATTTTTATTTTTGACATATAAGCATGAATCTTCTTGACTTCTAATAAAGCCAAGATTTAACATGTCTTCATTAAATTTTTTATTTCACATCCTTGGTATTTGTTGGAGCCCATACAATGATCTTAGTAATCGACACACCATATTCTTGTTTCCTTTCACTTCATAACATTTAGGTTGAAGCATATATATTTACTCCTCAAGATCACCATTGAGGAAAGTAGTTTTTACATCCATTTTTTCAAGTTCTAGATTATAAGCTACTACTATTGATAACAATGATCTAATGGATGTTAATTTTACCATAGGGGAGAAGATTTCATCATAATCAATTCCCTTCTTTTGGGAATAACCCTTAGCAACAAGACATGCTTTAAATTAGTCACTAGAGTTAATTTTGAACATCTAATTACATCCAATTGGTTTTCTATCAAATGGAAGTTCAACCAATTCCCATGTCTTATTCTTATGAATAGTAGACATTTTATCATCCATCACTTGCTTCCATTCTTTATGATAAAGAGATGTACAAGCTTTATCATAAATGGTTCAACTTCAATGATTAGAATTTGATCTTCAAAATGAATGGGTAATTTTCTTATACAACTAGACCATCTTAAGGGTTGTGAAGTTGATGGAGCATCATGTTGATACTCTATTTTCTCATCTTCACTTACATCTTTCCATGTACGTATTTCTTGTATATTATTCACACTATCTTATTGGTCAGGAGCAATATCTCCTGCCAAGGGAGGATGAGCCTCTAGATTTCCTTTATTGACTTGAAAAAATACATGATTAGGTGTTATGTCATTAGAGATATTGTACTTAATATGTTTGCTAGACTCTCTAAATACAACATCATGACTATAGATAACCCTCTTAGTTTCTGGGTTGTACAACTTATAAGCTTTAACAACATGACCATAACCAAGTAGAATACATCTTATAGACTTATAGTCTAATTTTGATCTATTAATTTTTGGAATGTGAACATTAGCTTCACATCCAAAAACTTGAAGATAATTCAAATTAATAGACTTTCCACTCCATATTTCTTCTAGAATATTTCTATTAATTGCAAAGGATGGAGACGTATTGATGAGATAGCAGGTAGTCATTGTAGCTTTTGTCCAAAAATGTTTACTAGGACTAGCTTTGCGTAGCATGCATTTGATTCTTTCCAACAATGTTTTATTAAAATGTTTAGCTACTTCATTTTGTTTGGGAGTCCCTAGAATAGTCTTTTGCATGTATATGCCATGTTCTTTATAAAAATTGTCAAAAGCATGGGAGCAAAATTCACCAACGTTATCTATTTTGAGAACCTTAATTTTATTTTCTAAATAATTTTCAACAAGAGCTTTGAACTCTTTAAATTTTTCAAACACTTTAGACTTATGTTTCATTAAATAGATCCAAGCTTTCCTTGAAAAATCATCAATGAATGAAACATAATATGTAGCACCTCCAAGTGAGAATGTTTGCAAGTGTTTAACTAGTTCACATACATTAGTGTGTATTAACTCTAATATTGGATTAACTTTAGCCTTACTTTTTGGAAATCTTAAACATGTTTTTTTATGAAGTAGGCAATGATGACAAAAATTCAGAGATTCTTCTATAAGGTTAATTTTACTTTTTTTATGTAGTTAATGTAAACCTTTTTCACTTAAATGTGCCAATCTTCTATGCCAAAGATCAATGCTCGAATGCAAGTCAGTAACAACTACCATGTTGAAGTTGTGTTGCAATGTCCTTGCTTCCAATTGGTATAGTCTTCCCACCTTTACACTAGTGGCTAGAGGTAAAGACCCTTGCAAGATTTTACATTTTCCATCACCAAATATGATAGTTAGACCTATAGAATCTAATTCACTCATAGAGAGGATACTCATTGTGAGTTTAGGTACATGATAGACATGAGATATAGTTTTAATGGTTCCATCCTTAAATTGGACTTTAACTTCATCATACCCAACAACATCACAAAGACAATCATCACCTAGTTTGACCACACCAAGATTACAAACAAAGTATTCACAAAACCATTCAAGGTATGGGGTATAGTGATAGGAAGCACCAAAATCAATATATGAAGAAACTCTCTTAGTGTCATCAATTGATAACACCACACACAAATCTCCCTCTTGATGAGAAGGAGAGGAATTTCATTATTATTATTTTTATTTATAGATGTTTTTTTATTTGCTGCTTTACAATATTTTTTAAGATGACCAATCTTTCCACAATTCCAACATCTTGGTTTTGTGGATTTTTTTTTTTGGGATTTTGGAGGTTTAAACTGTGAATTTTTATTCAACTTTAAGTTAGAGTTTTTGGCAAGGAAAAGATCACTTTGGACAAGGAAAGACCTCTTAATTTTACTTTCTTCATTGAGGAGTTGGGCTAGAATAGTATCAAAATTAAGAGTTGATAGAGAATTACTCACTGACATTACAAAAGTATTCTAGGACTCAAGAAGAGACTCTAAAAGCTACATTCAATGATATTTCTTTTTCATTTTATCTTCAATTACTTCAAGTTGCATCATGATATCATTGAAGACACTTAGATGATTAGTAATTAACATACATTCAGGCATCTTGAGTGTGTGTATATTCCTCCTATGAAACAATTTGTTAACAATAGATTTTGTTTCACATAAATCTTTTAATTTTTCCCATAGGTCTTTGGTAGTTAGAACTTTAGAAACATTGAGAAACATTGAACAAGAGAAACACAAATGAATTCTACTTTGTACCTTTCTATCCAAGGCCTCATAGTCTGAATCTATGATAGTAGCAGGCTTTAAATCAACAATTACTTGCTAGAGATAATTGTTGACAAGAAGATACTTCAAGTACATTCTCCAAACTTCGTAATCATTACTAGAGAATTTTTCAATTTTGATTTTTGCTAAGTTTGCCATATCCTGAAATAAAAAAAACTATAAAAGAAGAAAAAAAACCACCATGAAAGATCTTGGCTCTGATGCCAGTTGTGTTTTCTAGATCATTTGTGATAACAGTAAAAAATAAATCAATAGAAAAACAAAATAGTATATCTTGGGGAAAAATGAAAAAACCTTAGAAACAAGCTCATGGATTTTTATGTTAGCTTAGAGAGAATTTCTTAAACAAAATGAACATCAAAGAATGGGAAAGAAGAAAGCATAGGGATGAAAGTCAAACACACTGCTTGCAAGACTTTCTTATAACCATATTTATAGCATGAGATGGACATCCGTAGGTAGTGTTAGCTGGATGTAAACTAGATATTAACAACAGTAAAATGATGAAGATGAACAATAGTTTTACATTGATGACATTTCAAATATGTGTAGTTAAATACTTAACATTTTAGTTTATTACAACATAACTATTGCACAATCCAATTACAAAAAAGATAGTGCTTGTAATCAAAGAAATGATAATATTGGGAACCACAATTGCCTTCACTTCACTCACATGATAAGTATGCTGAGGTGGTAGCCTAGGGGGAAGAGGTGGCTACTGTGTGGCCTCAACCTCATTCTCACCTTGCTTATCTCGATTCTTTAACTTACATGGTTCAACCAAGGTCTACTTAGCTGGACTCTTGTGCTGAATTGGTTCCTCCTTGCTATGTTGACATGGATTATGGTGCTTACCTAGCAGTTTTAAGGAGGGACTTCCATGGTGCCTTCTCTGGGAATGAGGGTGTGGTGGCAAAGGTAGCATTGTCATTGTGGGCTCTCAAGGAAGCACCTCTTTAGTCAAATACTTAGCCTCAAGTGTAGCTTGCTTGCACACTTATCATGCTTCTAGAATCCAACTTCAAAAACCTAGAAAGTAGCTCAATCGCAGCTTGTCCATAGAGCCCAAAATGTGCACGTAGCAGCAAATTTGTAGTAGCAGGGGGCACTATCTTCTTGAAATTTTGAAAGTTGGGTAATTCATGAACACCAAGCTAGGAATCCTCATTAGGAGTTCCACATAGGCCAAAAATGGCAGCCACAACTTCGATATCAGAGCTTCCTTGAAAAAGAGGGATCCCTCTGAGAAAATCACCAAAGATACACCCAACAGACCACACATCCACCTCAGGGCCATATTTGGTTTACCCAAGAATAAGCTTAGGTAGTTTGTATCAACATGTCATAGTCCTATTACTTAGCTGTGGATCCAGTAACTTGCTTTCATACTTAAACTTGTTGGCCAATCCAAAATCACCAAGCTTGATAACTCCATCATGGATGATCAAGATATTTGTAGGTTTTAGGTCATGATGAAGGATGTGGTTATCATGGCAATGGCAAAGGTTGAGGAGGATCTGCCAGAGGATGTATTTGATATGTGTGGGAGTGAGGGTGGGCCCATGAAAATGGATAATATTGGATAGATCATGATTTGTGAAATCAAAAACCATGTGATGAGCTAAAGTAGTTATTCTAATTATTAGAGTGGTTACTTTAGCGGTTACTCTAGTAGTTACTCTAATTATTAGAGTGGTTACTCTAGCAGTTACTCTAATTATTAGAGTGGTTACTTTAGTGGTTACTCTAGTAGTTATTCTAATTATTAGAGTGGTTACTCTAGTGGTTACTATAGTAGTTATTCTAATTATTAGAGCAGTTACTCTAATTATTAGAGTAGTTGCTCCCAAGCCTTTAAATTTAGTGCCCAGGCACACAATTGGAAAAAGGTCTTTTAGTAGCCAAGTAGTGAAACTCTTGTAGTCTGTTTGAAAGTTAGAGTATTTTCCAAGTGCCCAAAGCAAGAGGTCTAAGTGTGGATAAATCTTTATTCAAGCATTGTGTACCTGAGCACACATTGTATACGGTAATAAAGAAGAGCTCTTCGATTCATCCTTACAACACTTGAGATTTGTTTTCTTACACATTTCTTTTATTTTATTTTCTTATGCATTTATTTTATTTTATGCACTTTACATTTTTGTTATTAGCAAAAAAATTCATTTTAATTAATTAAGAAAATTGTTAAATTACACAAGAATGACCACTTTGAGCATATGTGTAATGCTTGGTAACCTAGTAACGATTAGCATTTGGTAATCCCAACAGTGTTGCACTGGTTCAGGATGTGTACAACAAGTGGGAATGGATGTTTGTGTTAGGATTAGTTAGAACTTAGTTAATGAGTCGTTAAGTTGAATTAGTCACTTGGTTACCTCTCTCCTTTGTTACTAGTGCAGGACATAAAAACATAAAAGCTATAAAAATCATATGCCTCAAGCTTACTTAACCATACAATCATGACATACAGGTAAGCTTGGGAAGACAATGATCAACCAACCTATCCTTGTTCCACAAGGGCACATAAGCACTTAGTCCTTGGAATTCAACCGGATTGTGTGTGAAATGCTCATATTCGTATGGTTGAGTGTAGGGGTACCTTACCACTCATCACCATGTAAGTGTGGCTGCTACTGTCAGAGATTCCTCACACGATCTCGCATAGATTGATAATGTTGGGTTGCAGTTGTAGGCGTTGCAGTAACATCATCTCACCGACTGCGTTGATGGAGAAACCATAACTTTCATGAGAGGATTTGATGTAGTTGAGGGCACATATTTCATGTAAATATTTGTCGTGGGCTTTGTAAACGTAGTTGTAGGTTCCTTTGCCAACATTGTCGATCTTCTGGAAGCAAGCCATGTCATGCCATTTGTGCAGGCATGGCACATTCATGCATGGAACCTCTGCTACAGGTAGCCATGCTCTGTATGTGGTTCAGAGGTTGCAACACATTCACGTTTGCCATCCTTCCTTTGTTACTTCTTGACTTAGCTTCTTGTTTCTCTTTCTTCCATTCCCTAAGCATTATATTTTGTGAGAATACAAACTTGATATCTTAATACTTTTTAGATAAATATATTCCTAGTATCAATTAGACTATATGAATCTATAGAAATACAACAAAAAATATAGGTTTCTTGGGTGAGCATGCATGGGAGGGACACCTCTTCTAATCCCTTGTTCTATCCTACATGTTAATGTGTCTTTTTGTGCATTGCATACACCGTGGAAGGCTGCCTCCCATGAAGCTCCATGGGCATTGTGGAATGTTGCTTCCCACGAAGCACCATGGGCATCGTAGACACTATGGAATATTGCCTCCCATAGAGCATTATGGACATCATTAGTTGGCCATATTGTCAATTGCAAATTTTATGTCAATTAATGGAAAATTTCAAAACACTAAGAAAAATAAGAGCTAAAATTTAAATTTAAAACATGGGAAAAAATTACCAAAAAAGAATTAGGTGCCTTGGTAGAAAATGAGATATAGTTAAGTGTGCCCACTTTGGAGTAGTATTGGGATGGGTGACCTCTAGGGAAGTATCATTTTTTGTGCCTATGATTTTTCAACTTCAGAAGCCATGATTTTTGATTTTAGAAGCCATTTTTAAAAACAAAGTGTCATTTCCTATAGATTTCAACCTCTTGGACATAATGGTGAAGTTAGATCTACATCATGAAACTTTGAAAATTAGCTTTTACTCATCCAAATTGATGCGTCAAGATCCTCAAAAGCTCAATTTTAGCATAACTCGAGCATATGATATCCATTTTAAACATTTGAATAGTCATTTCCAACATTTTTCACCCTTTTGATCTCAATGGTGAGGTTAGATTTATCATTCAAATACCCAATAATTTGATGATATCATAAATTGTGCCTTAAAAGGCCACAACTTAAGATAACTAATTATGTCTACTAATTTAATTATCAAAACTTACAAATTTAACATTTTAAACCTTAAGATTAAGTGTTTAACTTATGTAGATAGATAGTCTTAGCTTTATAAACCTCTAGTTTGTCATATTAAGTTACACTATCAGAGTCATTGTTCTAAGGGGGTTAGAAAGAAAGGTTGCTAAAGCATCTATGTAATGTAGCTAGTTACCAACAAGGTAGTTGGAGAATTAGTTGGTGAACCAAAATGGTCAAGAAGATGTTTATTAATTCATTCTACAACCAAATTATTTGGTTGAACAACATGCAGAGTCATAATCTCATTTCGACAAGGTGTATGATACCCATAAAGAGTAATGGTCTAGAAGAGAATCCAAGAAAGAGAATAAAAGTTGCATGATACAATGTGCTTGCAAGATCCCTAGCTAGCGAGAGACAACATCTACTATGTCCATCATGGGCCTTGGATTGACATGAATATTAATATCCACACATCTTCATAGAGTTACAAGTGTTGGATGTTGATGTCTTATGCCTATGATAAGTCTTGCCATGGGAATTCCTATATCAATTCCAACTAGACTTAAAAAATATGGGATACAAAGGTATTTATAAGTAAAAAGGTTATTGTGGAAGTTCTTGTTTTGAGCCATACATATTAGCCTATTGTAGAAATCACAGCATGGATGATTGTGTAATCTTTTATAAAGAAGCCAAGTTTGAATTAGTATAAAGATTTGAATGAAGTTTAGAAGATATGATTTTTGAAATTTTAGGACTTCAATCCATGGAAAGGAAATAATGGTCAAGGTTCTAGAGAAGTCACATAACTGTGGTAGTTGATGAAGTGGTTACACTAATTATTAGAGCGGTTATTCCAGGGTTACTCTTGAGCCTATAAATACAGTGCCCTAACACACAATTGGGAGCATGTTTTTAGCAGTCAAGTAGCAAAAATCTTGCAGTCTATCTATTTGAAAGTTATAATATTTTCCAAGTGCCTATAGCAGGGGGTCTAAGTGCGAATGGATATTTATTCAAGCATTGATGTACTTGAGCACACCATTGTGTTGGCAATAAAGATGAGCTTTTTGATTCATCCTTGCAGCACTTAAGATTTATTTTCTTATGCATTTATATTTTATTTTATGCACTTTACATTTGTCTTATTAGCACAACAATTCATTTTGATCAATTAAGCAAATTGTTATATTACACAAGCATGACCCCTTCAAGCATACGTGTGACACTTGATAGCTCAAAAATGATTAGTGTTTGATAGCCCAACAGCCCAACAAAGTTCAGGATGTGTCCAGGAAGTAGGAATGGTTACTTGTGTTAGGCTAGATTAGAATTTAGTTTCCTTAGCAATTAATCACTTTTATTTTTAATCACTCTTACTTTTATTCTTGTTCTAGGTGAGTAATTCCATAAAAACAGAAAACAATAAAAATCATATACCTTAGTCACACTTAATCATACAATTGCATTCCACAAGTGGGATTGAGAAGACAACGGATGAAAAACATGCACAAACTATTTAGCTCTAGTGTACTTAGTAATTATAGTCTATGGAATTTGATCAGATTGCATGTGAACACTTGTGATTTGTGTGGTTGGGCGTAGGGGTACCTTGCTTCTCATCATTGGTGCCATTTCCAAGGATTGTAGTTCTTCATGCACTATCTAAACCTAATGAAATTTATTACCCTTCTTGTTTGAAACCTAAGTGTCAAATCCTATGAAAAAAAATTATCATTATTATCATTAAATTAAATTTTAATTGTACACTATTTATTAACACAAAATGTCTTCTTCTCACAAGAGCCCATCTCCACCTAGGGTAGTTCAAGTACCTCAACAATACTGGGTGGTATATGCTCATCCTGATGAGTATGTACCAGAATTTACCTTCATCTTACATCAAGATGAACTGATGCAGTGGCACAACATGGAAGGAAACATTGTGTTGCCACCTGACCGATCTATTCTAGCAATGCTTCAATTAATGGTAGCACGATAGAGGCTTCAACATCTCCATGGAGAATATGAGATGCAAGATCCCAACTCAAGGGATATCATCCCACTGAAGTGCAAAGATTAAGGGATCATTAGCTAGAGCATCAACATGAGCTTATGAAGGGTAAGGGGTCAAACATCTATCCACCTCCACTTGGCCCAATTGATGAAGGAAACCACTTCTTTAGTGATTCTCCTCTCTTTGATTTTGTTTAAGGAGCCCTTAACCAGAATGTACAATCCATAGTTCACAATCTAGGTTGTATTCAAAATGGATCTAATGACAAAAATGGATCTAGAGAGGCAAGTTAGGAAAAGGAGGATAAAGAAGATCATGATCATGATCATGGTTGTGAGCATTGAAGGAAGGGTGATAGGCATAAGCATGGAGCAAGTTACCCTTCTTCTTCCCCTTCATCATCATCATCTTCTTCATTGGGTTCAAATTGTGGCCATAGACAAAATAACCATGATGAAGATGACTGATGGGACTAGAATAATAGAAGGGTTCATTGGGATAGTCATGACCAAAGACATGGGTAATCTAGAGAGGTCCATCATCAAGAAAGAAGGGCTAGTAGGGAGTATTATAGGCACGACCATCATGAACTTGATGAACCTCTACTTGTTACTTGGGGCATGTTGAATATTGTAGAGGCTGTGAGGATTCCAACAAGGCATGTGCAGTACATTCGAATAAAGAGGCTTGATATGAATAATATCCCTCAATTCGAGGGAGGATATGATGTTGATCCACAAAATCATCTCCAAGGTTTCCAAGATGCATGTGCTTTGCAAAATATTGAAAATGAGTGGCAAAAGCTAAAATTATTTCCAAGGACACTCATAAAGGAAGCAGAAAGTTGGTATCGATCCTTGGAACTAGAATCAATCAGGTGGTGGAGTATGATGTTGGAATTATTCAATGAAAAATATCAAATGTACTCTTGAGTATCTAATTTAACAAAATAAATTTAAGGGTGGAAACAAAAAAATCATGAGCCCTTGGATGCTACTATTGGCTGATACTTCTCTCTGTTTCACAGGTGTCCTAGCCATGGATACTCTCAGCTTGATTAGCTTCGCCATATTGTAGACAGGTTGCGGTCTGAAACCAGGAAAACCCTTGGTGTCTATGCCCAAGGGAGATTGACAGAGTTGAGCACCCATTGGATTAAAAGATTAATTGGGCAGGTAGCCAAAGAAGAGGGAGAGCTCAAAAAACATGAAAGTGCAAAAGAATACAATAGAGATTCTTTTATTTGGAAAAAGGGGATTAGATTTTGTGATAGTGAGGATGAATTTTCCAGAGACGAGGTGCTGAATTAGAAAACCTTGCCATTCCAAAAATTAAAGTTAAAAATTATAGCTAAGGTTGATCAGTTATGGAACTCCATGGACAATAAGTTTCAAGTTGTTTTAAAAATTGCTGAAGAGTCCAAGGAGCAAGCTGGTGATCATGAGCATTGGAGGTGTAAGGAGGTTGAACATGCCATATCTAAAGGTAAAGGTAAGATGGTTGTAGATAGTGATTCGGATGATGATGGTGGGTGTGATGTTTGCTAGTATGAACATCCTAAGGGATTTTGCCCAATTGTATCACACTTGCAAGAATCTAGGATGTATGCTTGGCATCCACGACTTGCATAAAGAAAAACACCCAAAATATTGTCTTATCCATAAGGAAATTCTTGATAGTTCCACCAATCATAGTAATACTACCCAAGTGGAAATCCTCTGCAACCTTACAAAGTATATTAGCAGTGGCAACAACCACAATCGTGGGCATTGCCACCTCCAAGAGAACAATACCTTTACCAGAAACTAGATTCTTATGGTTTTTATGTTCAGCAACCTTCATCTCCAAGGGACTCATTTGGTCATATTGCTACTTACCAATCTCACCACTACCCTCTTGAAACATATCAATCACCCTATCCAAGGAGGGATACCACCTACTACCCTCATGTACCTCCTATCCCTGTACCTACTCCTCCACCTCATGCACAACTACCACCTACTTTGTCCATGCAAGGTGAATTCCTTGAACAACCATAGCAAAGGAATGCTATGAGGGCAGTTAACCTACAAACGGTTAGTCCATCTAGTAGGTCAAAACCATGAACAAAGAAAAGGTCCTTCTTCTGACCTTGTAGTCTACCAAAGTCCTTGAATACAATAGTGGTTGGTAACCCTACTCCTCCACCTTCCTCTATTTCTTCTTTATACAAGTCCCCTTCAAACCAAAATCTATCTTGAATCCATACTGTAATGCTAACACATGCTATATTTGATTGGATTTGAGTTGGTAGCCTACCTAGAAAATTAGCTGATCTCAAGAGTCCCCTAGTTTACTTAAAAATTGCTAAGAATGAGCCTTACAAAGTGCTTCTAGATTCTAGTTCTAGTGTTAATATTATCTCGCATGAGATGCACACAACATGGAACCTTCCTTCGTTGAAAAAGAGCAACATCTAGTTAGAACTGGTAGACCAGTCCATCACTGTTCCATTAGGACTAGTTGAAGACATCATCACCATCATTTGTGGGTGGTCATATCCAGCTGATTTCCTAGTAATTAAAGTGGAGAACTGCAAAGGGAACTTTCCAATCATTATGGGAAGGGTGTGGCTAAGTATTGTTGATGCCAAAATGGGCATTAGAGATCTTTCCCTGGAACTATCAAAGGAAAATGAGTTTGCAAAGATCAAAAAGAAGAGAGTTCCATGTATTATGTACAACGATTCAGGGTGCCATTGTGCGTAGAAGTTATGATTAGTAAAGTAAACATTTATCTCTGCATGTAAGCAGTGTGCACTAGAAGTTGAGATCTAGAGATGTCTATACGCAACAGCCACAAAATAAGAAGGCACCAAGTGGCTAGTAGTTGATACTAGCAATAGTACATTATGCATGGAATCGACTGAGGGCCTAATGTATGAATATGTTGCAAGTATGGATGAACTCGAGGAAGTTCATCACTAGCTCTCTAAAGGGGCAAATGATGATGTCAATTGGGGTGAGTTGGAAATTCTTGACAATTTTAAATAAGAGCCCCTTAAATTAAAGACGCTACCAGTTGGAGTTGTTGACTATTTTCTGAAGTGGGTAGAAGCAGCAACCATCACCAATTGAACATCCATCACTGTTGCTCGGTTTGTACAACAAAACATCGTAAATAGGTTTGGTGTATCTTGTGAGTTAATTTCTAATAATGGAACTCATTTTACAGGTGCCACTTTCCAAAAACTGATGCAGTGCTTGGGGGTTGAACATAAACTTACAACATCATATCACCCCCAAGCCAATGGTCAAGTTGAAGTCACTAATCAAGAGATCACAAAAATCTTAATGTTTACCATTAGAAAATACCGAAGGGACTAGAGCACTAAATTAAATGATGCCCTTTGGGCCTATTGCTCCACATGGAAGCTTCCCATAGGTTATTCTCCCTATGAGCTTGTGTATGGAAAACCACCAACTTTGCCCATTCAATTCGAGCTTTGTACGCTCTCCATGGCCTGTGACCTTGACCTAGATCTAAGCCTAGCACAGAAAGAACAATTAATGCATCTCAATTTATTAGATGAAAAATTAGTTAATGACCATGTCATCTAACAAGATGCATAAGGCATTCAACAAGAAATGCCATGACCTCAAAATAAGAAAACTAAAGTTTCAACTAGGAGACAAGGTTCTTTATTGGAATCCTACACATGTACCCCAACAAACTAAATTCCAAACATTGTGGAAAGGACCTTACATCATAGATGAAAATTTTCCATCTAGGGTCATGATCATCTACAAACCTAACAGCCCAAATAAGAAACAACTAGTTAACATCCAACAAGTAAAACTTTTCCATGAGCCCAACTAATGCAACAAACACCTTGTCATATGAATAACCACACTCAATCTTTTGGATCTCTCCCTTCCAACTTAGTTGTGGGGTAGATGGCCACCCATACTAACACTTTATGTGGCTCCTTAGTTTTTAATTTTTTTTTGTTTTACATATTTTTGATTTTACAACTTTTTGTTTTCATCTTCTTTGTTTTACATATTTGTATTTTTAAGGTTATTGGCCTTTTCTTTGTTTTTGTTTTACACCATCATTAATATATTTCAATATCTATTGTCTACTCTTTTACTTTCTTTTATGGTTATATTTGCTTATATTTGGTGTGTTTCTTTACTTTTTCTACTAACAAGGTGGTAGGTACAATGGTAATGCATTACTCGATGGTGGCATGTTTCATTTGTAATTTGATTGTTGATGTCTGGTTTTTGACTTTGATGGTCATTACTGATGACTAGAATATGGTTTCTTTTCATGTCACAGGTAGTGAGTCCACATCATCCACCCATCCACTTTATGGTTTTCCTTATTTTGAAAGCATGCAATCTCTTTTTCATTAATGCAACTTTAATAAATTAGTAACTTGTGTAGTTTATAGAATTGGGAAGGAATCAAAGGTTTGGATAGGGTGTGGCTTCAAAGGCATGTGATGTTCTTTATGCTTTTCTATTTTCCTATGTGCAGGAGTGTTCTCGTAAGCTTCTCACCATTCCACATCATTTCACAATAGGAATTCAAATAAGTCCTTGCATTGTATGGTTCTCATCGTAAAAAAAAAAGAAAGAAAAATAAAAAAAATATGAGGATTCAAAGCACATCCCTTGGATAAAATAAATGCAAAAATTGCATGGGTCTTTGCATGGTGTGGTTCACATTAAAAAAAAAACATGAAAAATTTAAAGCACACCTTTTAGACCAAATAAAAAGGCTATAAGAACTAGTTATGAGACTTGTCTTATCTTCTCTAGCTAAGGCCCTTTCTCACTTCCTATCTTCTCTCCTATTTGGAATGGTGGTTGTTTTGTAAGAGCATTCTTGTATTTCAGGGGATGGACTTGCTTTAGAATGTCAATGCCAAGTCATTAAAAGTGGTTGGTTTTGATCTAGACTAAGGAAGGATCCTACCAAGTTAATTCATCACAAACTTCACAAAAGGCTGTATGTGACCAAATTAGAAACTCCACTTCACTTTCTCTATCATCCATCTATGCTTTCCATATCTCACCTCATTTCCAGTTTCATGTTTTGATTTAATGTTCTGGTTTGATGTGTCGGGTGTCTTAGTCAGTTACTTTCAGGTTTTTGCACTTAACTTTATGTAATCATTAATTATCCATGAGCCCATGAACTCCTTGGTTTGAAGTTATGCAAGGGCATAAAAGGCCTGTGCCTGCTTGGGGAGGACCCACTTGCATATCTTTTGGTTTGGTTAAGTTAAGTTCTTTACCCTTAGATATTATTACAATCCAATTCTTTTTATTTATTTCATCCATGTTATCCAAATTGTACGCACCTTCACAACTATTTGTAATGAATTCCTTTTTATTATTATCAATACCCTTTTCGACTACTCCTTGTGTCAAGCTTTTTCTAAATTTTATGAATCGCTTCTCTTATTTAACCCATTCGTCAGTCTTTCTACTAACAATATCAAGTAATAAATCTATCATAGTCACAACTTGGCTAGATAAAATCATTAATGAGACAAGGTATTCAACCATTATTTATGTACTATATATACTAATCCTTGGTTTTGTTATGATTGTAGTGGAAAGCGTGGACTAGAAGCAGGACTATCATCACTAAGGAGGATGCAACCATATCACTCATGGGAGATTGTTCATAACCACTGAATCTCTTCTACCTCTCCCTCATTCTTTTTTTGCCAAGAGGGGTTAGATGTCCTTTGGATTCATTGGTGTTCTTCTCTAATTATCATGAACAACGATTTTGTACATAATTGTAATATTGTATGCTCAGGAACTTCTGTATTTTTTTATTTTCTCTGTGTCACTCTGCATGTCAGTCAAATAAGTCCACACCCCCCTAATATATTTTGTAAAGAATTTTTTCCTCTTCTTTTGTACTAGAGGATGAGTTTTCATTCAGTGGGGGTATGATGAAGTGGTTACTCTAATTATTAGAGCTGTTATTCTAATTATTAAACTGATTATTCCTAGGTTACTCATGGGTCTATAAATACAATGCCCAGGCACACAATTGGGAGCATGTTTTTAGTAGTTAAGTAGCGATACTCTTGCAGTATATCTATTTGAAAGTTAGAATATTTTCCAAGTGCCCACAACAAGAGGTCTAAGTATGAATGGATATTTATTCGAGAATTGATGTACCTAAGCACACCATTGTGTTGGCAATAAAGACGAGCTCTTTGATTCATCCTTGTAGCACTTGAGATTTGTTTTCTTATGCATTTATATTTTATTTTATTTTATTTTATGCACTTTACATTCATGTTATTAGCACAACAATTAATTTTGATCAATTAAGAAAATTGTTAAATTATACAAGCACGACCCCTTCAAGCATATGTGTGACACTTGGTAGCTTAGAAATGATTAGCATTTGATAATCCAACAGTGTTTGCATGAAGTTCAGGATGGGTTCGAGAAGTGAGAATGGTTACTTGTGTTAGGCTAGATTAGACTTTAGTTTCCTTAGTAATTAATCACTTTTATTTTTAATCACTCTTACTTTTATTCTTGTTCTAGGTGAGTAATTCCATAAAAACACAAAACAATAAAACTCATCTGCCTTATTCACAATTAACCATACAATTGCATTCCATAAGTGGGACTCAGAAGATAATGAATAAACAACACACACACATTATTTAGCTCTAGTGTACTTAGTAATTACAGTCTATGGAATTTGACAGAACTGTACGTGAACGCTTGTGATTCGTATGGTTGGGTGAAGGGGTACCTTGCCACTCATGAGTAGTGATACTAAAAATTGAGTTATTTGGAAGATATGTATGCATGGTTAACATACATTTAACTACCAAATCAACATGTCTAGATGTCAGATCGTGTCAAGGGGCATACTTGATTAAGCAAATAGAGGAAAATTTAAAGAATAAGTTATTCCTATGCCATACCAATCTAGTGCCAATTGTCCTTTATGGAGACCTCAATGTGAAAGTTGGAAGTAATATTTATTAATTCTTAAAATATGAAAGTGTAAAGGAATCCTTGGAAGATGAATCTGATTTGAAGAAGATGTTTTCATCAATTCAACATGAAATCCCATTGGCTAATGAATATTCTACTTATTTCAAATCTTCAATAGATAAATTAGATCCTAGAATTTAGGAATAGATGCTGTTGATGCATAGTAATCATCAAGAACCACAATTTATTAATTACTCTATCATGATTAATGAAGATTGGTCAGCAACATTCTTCATTGAGACCTTAGATTATATTTGGTATGATGGACAATTCTTCCAAGTTACCAAGTTATTAGAGTTAATTTCTAAAGAAGAAATTGAGAAAAATCAAGATCAAGCTCTTCCATCCCAAACAAGAGCATCCGATCATATACCACTTATGGAAAAACTACAACTACTTCCATTCATTCCTAAGGTTGATCAAGATTAGGAAGTATCTTAACCTTACTTTTATTTTATGATTTTCATAAATTTTTTATTATTTAATTTATATTTTAGGTAATTTAAGTTGGAAATAAGGATTTGCCCTACCTTTACTTTGACAACTAGATATGAATTGTACTTTGTGTGACCCTGGTTAGGACTAGTGATTGATGGTTTGTAGATCTTTAATTCAAGTCTTGTCATTATCTTAGAAAATTAGGTAAGTATTGATAAAGTAATATTCAATACTTATATAATTTTTTTAACTTATATTTTATTTGTAGAATAAGCAAGAAACAACCACAAGTTCAAAGGAGAAATCAAATTATTGGAGCATAGAATCATTAACGGATCATTGGAGCTTGAAAAGATAGTGAATGTGGACTTGTTTGAGGATGAAAAAAACCTAAGGGGGGTAGATTATAATGTCCTCATTCCCAAATGATTTTTTTGCATACCAAAGAATGGAGCCTCTTCATAATAAGTGTTATCATTATCGTAAGAAGACTCAAAATGGAAGTTGTAATTATGACCTCAAAGGAGATGTTATAATAATGGATGTGTCTCTTAAGGTGACCTTTGGAGGTTTGACCTAAGGTATTTATACTTGGGCATAAAGGTTGCATTATCATGGAGTTATGAAGCTAGTAAAGGTATGTAACAAGTGTAGGGTGAAGCAGGACAAGAAGAGGATTGACCATCCCTTTTGACCAGTAGCAGGTTGATGAAGCATTTTCCTTAGGATGCGTCGATGGGATATTATTAACAAGATTCCATCAACGTGATCTTGTCAACGTAATTCAGTTGATGCAATCACATTGATGTGTTGTTTGGTGCATTGATGTGATCCCATTAATGCAATGTCATGTCTTGCCTATAAATATGTGCTCGCCAACTACATTTATGGCATCATGAAGTTAGTAGTATAACTAGGTTCTTAGAGTTTGATTTCATAACATCTAGAATATTTTCTAAGTGCCCGTTGTAGGAGTTGAAAAGTGTACAGATCTTTATTTAGGCATTGATGTACCTAAATACTTTGGTGTGAATGGAAATAAAGATGAGCTTTCTTAATAAGCCTTATAGCACTTGGAATATCATAGTTTTATTTTCCATTCAATTTTATTTTACATGTACTTAGTTAATATTTACATTTCCATGCATGTTAATGAATTGGTAGAATGAGTGTGACCAGTTTTGAGCATAAACATGTATTCACTTGGTAATCCAAGTAGCATTATTGCTTGGTTCGCCTAGTAGTGTAGCACTTGGTAATCCTAGTAGTGGATACATGGATTCGTGATGTGTACAACAAGCTGAGAATAGACACTCATTGCTTGTAGGCTAGTTTAGAATTTATTTTCTATTGTAGTTAGTTTAAATAATTAATTTCTTTATTATCATTAGGAGTAGCATAAGGTTAGAACAACATCAATCATCATATGCCTCACTTTGGATTAAATCATACATGATAAAGCTACCACTAGTCTAAGTGGGTAGATAGAAAACTATGATCAATGCTTAATGATCTAGATGCACAACTAGTCCCATCCATTGAATTCAACCAAATCATGCATGAAAATGTGTGCTTCATATGGTTGGGCATAAGGGGTACCCACTGCTCATCATTGGTGCCATCGCTAGGGATGGTGCTAGTTATCTAGATTAGGTGTATCATACATGATTGATGTCAAAGTGTTAACAATTTATCTTTTAGAAAATATTAATATTTTAAAGTCACACATGTTAAAACCATGTCTTCTTCACATGGGACCAAGTATGATGAGAACACTCATACGAGAAACAATAGGTTCTATGCTAAAGAGAATTCGAGTGAACAACCTTAGGCAAGGGTTTCATATGATCATTTCCATCCTTACTACATGCAAGGACTATGTTTAATCGGTGCACATAATCCTAGAAAAGATGGAAAAATTCTAGACTAGGGAGGTCCTCAAGTCCTAGGACCTCCTCTAAATGTAGAAAAGATAGATTTAAGGGACCATTGGGGAAACTATAGGAGCCATGATGATTCTCCCAATTCACCATCTTCCTCATCCTCTTCAATGTTCAGTTTTGACAAAGATGAATGTAGGTACAGAGATAGAGTTTCACTATGAGGTTAAGATAAAGATATAAATTGAGCTTAAGGGAAAAATGAAAGATATCAAAATGAGCATAGACAAGATCATCATAATCAAATGAATTGAAATATAGATTATCATCATGATGTGTTTGATACATATGATCCCTTGTTGGCTACTAGGAGCCTAACATAGACTTTGAAGATAGTTCAAATACCCTAAAAGCATCAAAGGGACAACCACATAAAATAGCTTAATATGAATAACATTCCTAAATTTAGGGGAGGCTATAATTCGGATCCACAACATCATTTACAAGCCTTCCATGATGCTTGTGTCTTACAAAACATTGAATGTAAGTGCCAAAAGCTTAAGCTATTTCCTAGGACACCAATAGAAGAAGCTAATAGTTGGTATAGATCATTGGAACCAAATTCTATTCATTAGTAGTTCATAATGCTAGAATTCTTCATCAAAGAATACCAAACC
Source organism: Gnetum montanum (assembly GCA_015680685.1). Classification (NCBI taxonomy): domain Eukaryota; kingdom Viridiplantae; phylum Streptophyta; class Gnetopsida; order Gnetales; family Gnetaceae; genus Gnetum; species Gnetum montanum. The sequence goes on from MNCI01027436.1 coordinate 439,925, forward strand.
TATGTGAGAATGTCCAACCTAAGAAAACAAATCCAAGGGTGGAAGCAAGAAAATCATGAATCCCTGGATGTGGTCTTGGATAGATACTATTCTCTAATAAATAGATGTCCAAGCCATGATTTCTTTCAAAAATAGTAACTTTTCCACATCTTAAAGGGGCTTCATAATCAAACAAGGGAGATCCTTGGGATTTATGCCCAAGGTTAGTTATACGAATTGAAAGCTCATAAGAGACAAAGGCCAGTTGAGTGAGTGGCAAAAGAAGAAGGAGAGCTATGTAAATGAGAAAATGTGGAGGAATCTAACTAGGATCCAACTCTTTAAAAGAAGAGGATCCATATCTATGATGAGGAAAAAGAGGTAGCTCTCAATGAGGTGATTTCACAAAAAACCTTGCCAATATAAAAGTTTATCAATGAGCTTGAAGTAAGGATAGTTAATATGTGGGAGTTGATGAATGACAAAGTTACAACTTATGTAAAAACCATAGAGGAGATGATCACATAACAAGAATCAAGTGATCAAAACAAGAAGAGGAAAAAGAACTAAGAAACTGGTAGGAACACTTATCAAAGAAAAGGGAAAATGGTTGTAGGTGAAGAGGCTATAGGCTCAACCACAAAAGAGGATGATGGATGTGACATCTGTCTATATGACCATCCAAATGGCTATTTCCCCAGTCATGTTACATCTACATGAGTATTGGACTTTTGCTTTGAATCCCAAGTTTGTACAAAAGAAAATGTCTAGAAATTTATCTTTTTCACAAGGTAATTATAGATAGTCCTACAACCAACCATAGTATCCTAGTGGGACTTCTTATTAGTCTCAAAATTACTCTCAATTGTAGTGGAAAAATCCATAGTTTTGGGGGAGGCCATCATCTACCCTTACTACCAACTGGACCCATATAAATATTATGTTTAGCAACCTATTTTCCCAACTGGTTCTACTTCCTCTACCTCAAATTACTACTACCACTCTTCCAAATATCATCAACCTACAACATATTTGTGGGATCACCACCTCACACCTCTCATCCTCCATCATATTCTCAATATTCTCATACTTTTCTTCACCATATGTCACTACCAATAACATAGGAAGGTTTGGCACCACAACATCAATGAAAGAACGCCACTTGTGCTATGAACATACATGGAAATGATAATGCTAGTAGATATTAATCACAACCTCAAAAACATCCTTTCTTTAGGTAGTTTCCTCATACAAGCACCAAACTTGTAGACCTACTAGTGCATTGAAACCTACACAAGACTAATCTTGTGCAACACCCTTCCTCACAAACATGATGTCTTCTTATCATATGCAACAGCTAATAACCATCACCACTTCAACATAGGATAGAAATGATGAACCTATCATTGTGGAGAGATAGGAACCTCCATGCATCACTAATAATGATAAAAGGTGTAGTTGTGGTCCAGAAGTTCAAAATATTAACACAACCCCCATACCAACCCATAACAAAGTCAAAGAACAAGTGTGTGAGCAAAAAAAGGTCTACATAGTAGCCACTAAACTAGAAGAAACCCAATGGCTTGGAAATGAGAGTATAAAACCATTTAAAAGATATGAAATGAGCTAACCTACTTATTAGTTTTTGTCTTAGCCATGAACTTAGTCATGGAGGAGATTTCCCATTTTAAATGAAGAGCTAATAAGTGTTTTTCCACTTTTTTGTTTACAATGTTCTTAATACATTTTCTTCCTATTAAATATTTTACACTTTCTTTAATATTTTACTTTATTTGGTTTGGATTTCTTTTATGCTTTTGTTATGTTTTTTCTTCTTCTTTATTATTGCTAGGACTGAGTGTAACTATAGCTATTAATTGATGGTGGTTTGTACAATAATGTTATTTGTTTGCTAATGCTTAGATTCTATCTTTGAATTTTGGTATTAATAACTAAGACATGGTTTTTTGTGAATTCTCTAGCCCTCTTCGAGCATTTATTCATGTTAATGGTTTTTCTAGGTCTCTATGGACTCCAATTGCATGGAAACACTCTTTATTTTTCTTTAAATTTTGAAAGGAAATTTTTTGTCTTTTGGTCTTGTTAATGTAATCTTATCGAGGTAGCCCCTTGCATCAATGCAACCCGTCTATCGAATCCCATTAATGTAACCACAAAAATCTATAAGTATAGCACAAAACTTTGAGAAATTATGCCATCAATTTCTAAATAATCAAGGAGTTTTTGTAGTTTTTAGAGTCAAAAACCTTCCAATGTCCATGACTTTCACATTTATTATTTAATTAACCTTGTTTTTTTATTCCTATAGCTACTGGAGGTGAGCTCTGTGTCATGGGCACAAATCTTGTGTTTTTGATGAATTTTTTTTTTGAACATTTTCCAACTCCTACAAGGTTTACTAGTAAAATAATGTTAGAATCACTAATTAATAAGCATTAAACCTTTCCAAAAAACTCTAGTAGGCATCTGATTAAAAATAATAATAAAATAATATTAAAATGATTAATCTATCATGACTATAACGTAGCCAAGTGTAACTAATCCAAGAGATAAGGTACCTAAATGTTCTAAGTTACACATCAAATGCTAATCCTTGGTCATGCTATGATTATAGATGGCACCTAGACCTAAGTGTCCATAGGAAGTAGGATCTTCCCAACAAAGGGAAAAGCATTCTAGAACTAGAAGAGGCTAGGAAGTAGAGCCATCCCAACAGTAGGTAGTTGAGACACATGCAATGGGACCTCTTTAGAAGGACCTTGAAGTGGAATCTATCCATTAGATTCTAGAAGTTGAAATAGAGAAATCCCACTAGGATGAGACACTTGGACCAAGATCAAACCTTGAGGTTACTTTGACTAAGGACTTCTTTAGGTAAATTAGGTCTAGGAAGATCTAAAAGCAATTCTTTTTGAACTAAACTTTGGATCTATCTTGGACTTTACCCTAGAAGATGTCAAAGCTCAACTTTAGACTTCTCCCATGTGATCCATTCTCACTTCCAACGGAGAATGGTACATGAGAGAAACATATCTCTTTTGGAATAATAGGCAAGGTGATGCCATTGTGAAGAGCATCTACATTTCTATGTCCTACTTGGTGAAGGCCATTTCTAAGATCCTTGGGTTGCCAAAAACTAGGGCAAACTTGGTAGAAGTATTAATGCGAGTGGATCTAAAGGTCAAAAAGGAATGAATCTAGTGGTGCTACAGGGTTGACCATAAGGAGTATAGTGCACTTACAATGGTAGAGCATGCATATTTTAAGATGATGACCTACCACCTCAATCTAATAGTGAGGCTTAGCAAGGTGATGACCTTCTTTGCCTATGCATGCACAACTCTAAGTAGAAAATTTCTTGTCAATCTTCCATAGCTAATCTATTTGGAGATAGAGAAGTGATTCAAGGAAAATGAACATGGAAGGAATAGCTTGCTATTATAATGATAAAATTAAGCATGCTCCTACCACCTCTTGGGTGGAAATGATGAAGGATAAAGTAGTTGCCAAGGTGCTAGAAGAGGAGTAGTTGCCACCATCACACACTGATGAAAAATCAATGTTAGAGTCTTGCATTACCATTGAGCACATGCACAGGCTCCATGAGCAACTCTTGTAATAGCCGTAGGTAGGATCGAGTGGTCATGAACCCTCTATCTATAGGCCAATGTTGAGTCATCTTAACAAGGTGGCATGATCAATTAGCAAGATGGATGGTTCGATGCTAATGTTTTCTGCTCAAAGAATGCAAGTGCCTACAAGATCAAATCCTAGTGCCGAAGATGTAACAGTGTCTCTCTCTCAATAGTAATAATTCCTAGAAGTCTCTAGGAATGATACTACCTTTTCAGTGTGCTTGAAGGAGAGTGAGGAGGCAAAAATTTTGGTGATGTAGCATCAAGGATAGGAAATGATGGTAGAGGTGGTTGTTGATAGAGTGGCTAATGCATTCAATGTTCCTACAACATTTGTACCAGATGTTGCTGTACTTAAATATGTGTAGGTATCTACAAAATTAGGAAGTGAAAAATTCAATGTAGCCTAGCACAAGGAATTGTTGGACCATCTAGTAGGAACCAGAAAATTGATTCCAGATATTTGATATTCCAGAAACCATTTCAGCAAACTAGTTGGAGTTGCTAATCAAATATCAAGAACAAAGAACATAGTCAAAAGAATAAATGACTACCAGGAGCTACAAAATGTAATTAGAACATTTGAAATTGAATACAAATAATTCATTGCTTAGTTTGTCAATGTTAAGGAGTTGTTCCTTGCAATGCCTTATCCTTGGGATGTTCCCATACTGGTCCACATTAACAATGGTACATGGTCTATGTATGATCCCAAGAGTAAGGAGGAGAAGATAAATGCATTGCTAGATGCTTTCCATCTTCTGCCATAAGTCATAGCTATAGCTAGATGGCCATAACCATAGCTTCAACCACAACAGCCATGTGTACCAAAGGTAGGAGAAGGTCCTTTAAAACCTCATGAATATCCACTACATAGGACCATTTGATTTTCTTCTCATCTTTAAGTTACCAGAGGATTTGTAATTTATTTTTTTATCATGGTGTTTAATTTTGTTGTTATGAATACCAAATTTTTGTAATGATTGTAAATCTATACACTTGGGTACTTAGTGTATGTTTGAATTAGTTGTGTGTTAGTTAGTTAGTTAATAATCCCATACATTTCAAAACTTTTGTAAAGAGACTTTTTCCTCTTTTTGTTTATTCAAGGATGAATTTTCATTTAGTTTTGGGGGTATGATGAAGTGTCTTCCTCAAGGTGCATTGATGGGATGCCATCAACATGTTTGTGTTGATGTGATCTTGTCAACATGGTCACATCGACGTGATCTTGTTAACATGGTCACGTCGATGTGATCCCATCAACATGGTCACATCAACGTGTGGTTTGATGTCTTGACATGACCTCGTTGATACAATGTCTTATCTTGCCTATAAATACGTGCTCACAAGCTACATTTATGACATTGTGAAGTTAGTAGTGTAGCTAGGTTCTTGCAGTTTGATTTTGTAACACCTAGAATATTTTCTAAGTGCTTGTAGTAGGAGTTGAGAAGTGTACGAATCTATATTTAAGCATTAATATACTTGGACACTTTGGTGTAAATAGAAATAAAGATGAGCTTTTTTAATAAACCTTGCAGCACTTGGAATAGCATAGATTTACATTTCATGCAATTTTACTTTACATGTACTTAGGTAATATTTACATTCCTATGCATGTTAATGAATTGGTAGAATGAGTGTGACTAGTTTGAAATATAAACATGTATTTTCTTGGTAATCCCAACAACATTATTTCTTGGTTCACTTAGTAGTGTAGCACCTAGTAATCCCAGTAGTGGAAACATGAGTTCAGGACATGTACAACAAGTTGGGAATGGACATTTATCACTCATAGGGTAGTTTAGACTTTATTTTCTATTGTAATTAGTTTAAATAATTGATTTTTTATTATTGTTAGGAGTATCATAAGGACAAAATAACATCAACCATCATATGCCTCACTTTGGACTAAATCATATATGACAAAGCTACCACTAGTCTAAGTGGGAAGACAATGAATTATGATCAATGCTTAATGATCTAGATGCACAACTATTCTCATCAATAGAATTCAACTACATCATGTGTGAACGCCTATGATTTGTATGGTTGGGTGTAGGGGGTACCTACTACTCATCATAGGCCTAACTATAGTGGCAATGTTGGATTAACTCTAAGGGATAAATGTTGAATGAAGAAAATCCCAAGGAACACTCTTAGAACATTATATTTTTCCTATCATTTTCCTTATGCATAATGTTGAATGTTACATATATTTAATGTTTGATATATTATCTTCTTACACATAATGTCTAATATAACATATATTTGACTATTGTCAAATTATACCATTTTATGGAATAGCTATATAAGAGAATAAAGATAAAAACCCCAAAGTGGCATGGTAGCATGTGCAAAAGAAGTAAAGCATTATTTGTGCATAATGTTATATTTGTAAGATGTGATAAAGTCAAATATAAGTGGATAATTCCTGCATTGTAAATACTAAACTATGATATTGATAAAACCAAAGGAAGAAAGAGCACTGAAGAAGAAATAGTTGACTTTGGTGTGATAGTAGATATCTAAGGATACTTCCTCTTAATGAAAAAAAATAATTTATATGGTAAAATGCATAGTAATTTGTGGGTGTATTGTTTCAAATGTTAATAGTGAAATTAGGGGCCTGTAGCATTTGCATCCTTACTATATGAGTAACTAGAATTTTTGAGATTAACTAGGGCACACACTAATATAGTGTTTATTTTTGTTAATTTAATAATTAAATGAGGACATCATTGAAAGTATTGTTCCTACCAATAAGAAAAATAATGTATAGTAGAGATGAGGTAGAGATTAACCAAATAGGTTACAACATTAAAATCTCAAAAAGAAGTAGAGGAGAAATTTTAGAAACGTCCATTAATATTCTCATCTAAGATTAAATGGATTGAGTTAATAGTTAAATTGTTTCACTAATAAAATCTCATCAAAAATAGGCAGCCCTATAGTGCATTCAAAATTCTTGGTAATATTATGTTGAAAAATAATAAAATCCTGATGGCATCATCATGGAGGCACCGCCTGACAAGCACATCTTATTTAGCACATAGTTGTGTAGAGAACACATCAGGTGGCAAATGCAATGGCACGATCCATCAAAATAATGACCATCTATGATGCCATGGTCACCACACTAGCACTACCATTGGCATCCTTCCTCTCCCACATAGCACATGCAACATCAAAGAAAGAAATTCTCATAGAACTAGAGTTGTAAGTCACATTTTCTCATTTGATGTTACAATGGCTGCAACTAGAATGATCGCTGAGTCAGATCTGGAGACATTCATCAAAAATGGTGAGCAATGAAGGATATAGGTGTGCAAACTAGGCAGTCAGTGGTAGGACACATGCAGACAACAAGTGCAAAAATAATGCTACAAATGATGATGTGTGCCAATTTGATAGAATAGCAATAATATCAACAACACTAAAACGAGAACTGCATCAACCTTGCCATCATCACTCTTCCTCATGATGAAGATAGAAAACTTCATGACATCTAGTAGTGGCAACAATAAGCCAAAATCATAGATTTAGAGAGGGTTTTGGCAATATTCATAGGAACACATTAGTAGTTTGGATTTTATAAATATATGCATCATTCGATTGTTGATATATAACATGGCTAGAGCATCATTAATTTTTATAAAATTATTAAACCTATTACTTTACTTAGACATTCACTTTTTAAGAGGGGATATTTTAAAGAGGTTTGCAGGACATTTATAAATATACTATAGAGAAACCACATTTTACTATATTCCTATGGAAGTTGTAACTTCGTATGTTGGTTACAACTAACAAATCCATGATATTTTAGCTTTTTATTATTAAAAAGAAACTTTTCAACCATGACATATATTTCTCAAATTTATCATAACATCTATGGAAGTTATAACTGCCAATGGTGGTTATCAATTAATCCTCTAGATATTTGTAATCGACCTCAACCATTCATGATAATTGTAACTATCCTGAGGATATTATAAATAGAGATTTAAGGATAGATTAAAAGGAGGTGAAGGATTTGGAAAAGAAATTTGAAGAATTCTTGTAAGATGAATTGGTTAAGACATTAATTTGGCTACTTTGTTTTAATCTTGTGAGTTCATTTCTTTCCATTTTATTTTAGTTGCTTAGCTAATGGTTTAGATAGTATCATGCTTAGCATTTAATTTTGGGATTTTTCCTAGGTTTCTTTTATAGCTCTATTTTTGTGAAATATTAGACTCCTATTAAGATTTTCCATAGAAGAGCTCATGTTTTTGGAAGCCTCAAGAGCAATTTAATAGTAGTGTCTTAACGAAATTTCCTATTTTGAGTATAGAGGATCTAGGAGAAGCTTTGGTATTTTGATGGGACTGAAATAGCTTCTTAATTTTTAAAGTTTATTGCCTTAGTATTTCAATCAAGAAATTTTCAAATTTTTGAAAGCTCTATTGAATGAAATCTTTGACAACTATTAACTAGTCAAAATAGAGACTCGTACATTGCATTTTACGTAGCAATTTTTGGTACCAAGTGATTGAAACAAAATAGGAAATTTCAACAACTCACAGTATTTGACAAAGTTAGCCAAATCTCTTTCATGATAGCTAATTTTAGTTTTATACATAATCCAACCATTTCAACATTCGCAACAACAAACACATAGTCATGTCTAGTATGTTTCATAACTAGTAAGTTTATTTTGAGGTATCTAGGCCTTAGTGTTGCCAGAGACTAGCAAGCACCTAAAACCTATTTGAAGAAGCTCAATGACAGCTTGGTCCCAAATGATTGCCAACATTGATATTTTCCATGACATCCTAGAATGGGATGTTACAAAAAGAATTATTGCAAAGGGATTATGCTTCAAAATTTTTAAAATCTATTATACCTCTTTTTCAAAATGTATGGCAATGGCTATAAACAAGAGGGTGTCATTATAGTTGATAACACATATGATATAGGGAGGTTTTTGTTATATTTGAAAGATTTTCATTCCAATCCCTAGAAATAAAGTAGAAAATGTTATATTAAATTCATTGTATACATGACCTTACTACATTATTATAAAAAATTATTGTTCTAAATTTTTATGTTTGGAACTTGCAATTATGATGTATAACTATATTTATCTTTATATGTTAAATGGATTTTCAAATTCACTCTGTAAAATATAGAATTCTATATTACATTTTAATAAACCTCAACCCTAGCCTTATATACGATCGGTTATGATTCTATTTAATTGAGTATTCTATTGTGCTAATTAACACTTTTCGTTAGGAAACTTATCCATTGAAATAATAACATAAATTCCTGAATAGAAAATTATTAAATAAGTATATAATTATAACATTATTAATTAAATCCATAATGTAGTTAGAACATGCAAGAGGATACTTTAATAATAGCATAAAGTAAGAAGAAGAAGTAGAGCTAACCATATTACCAAGCTTGCATTAAGTAGAAGAGAAGACACAAGGTAAAATGATAGTATAGTCAATGACCAATTAAGTTTCATCACCCATAACACAATTAGGCAACATGCAAGTAAGTACTTTTAGAGTCATGCAAGTTAAGGAGTAGAAGAGCTATCCATATTATTAAGCCTACTTGCATTAGATAGAAAAGAAAACAAAAGGAAAAATGGTAGTGTAGTTGGTAAATAATTAATTTTTTCACAAAATAATTTAGAATCCCACAAAATGATCCATTCAACACATAACCTTCTAATTAATGTCATATGCAAAGGGAATGTTATTTTATTCATTTTTTCATATCCTATTTTGTTAAAGTGTCACTTCCATTGAGAAGAATATTTATTATTCTTGTTAATGAGATAGCACACGATGGAGGTACATATGGAAACTATCATTTACATAGGTTTTAGGAGATGGTTGTAAATACATGGATATGGTTACAATAAGATCATTTGATCTAATGCCTATAATTTATTTGGAAATACTAAATAAATCTCTAAACAAAAAATTATTAAATGAGTATATAACTATATTCAATATTATATATTATCCATTGGTATTCATTAGACCATAAACAAAGTTAACAATGTGATCATTCAAAATTACCTTAGAACATAATTGTTGATGTCAACATCACCCATGCTAGGCACATGGCCATTCATTAATTAGTTTAATCACATTAGGTCTAGTATAATAGATTTATAGAAAGATGAGTTTGTGTTCTTAATTACTTATATACATAATATATTTGTTTTAGTCGATAAAATATAAAAGAATGGTATATCAACTTTGTTTATAATGGCTATGTGAAATTATAATCTAAGATTTCCAATAAAAAATAGATTGTTTCTATGTTGAAAATTCTTTTGAAATAATGTAGTAAAGACATAGATGGAAATTACATCATTATTGGTGGACATCAAAGCATCAACTTTGGAGAATCAGTGAAGCATAGATCAAACAAGAACATATGGAATAAAAAAAATTTGAAAATAACAAAAACCACAAAATTGATAGCAACAACCAAGGTTGAGCAAGAATGATACTTTACATTATGTCACTGTAGGTGCTATTGGTGATATGTGACCATGGATCTTAGTGGCACATTATTTACAAAAGAAGGTGACCTATCCTACTACAACAAACAATCCATGGATGCCATGGCAATTGATAAGTTGATACTACTGCTATTGGCCATGGTGTTGAGAGCTCTATATATGATTCTTAGTTGGGTGGCAGATGTTGTCATTTGTAGCTACGTGTTTCTTTGCTACACATGGGTGGTTTCCATTGCCATTTCCTACATACTATTGATGGGCTTCTATCACAACATTAGCGGACTTTTCCATTTTTCTACATAGTCCTCAAGGTAACCATTATCAGTCAACCATTACCATCTAGCCCTTGTAGTAGCTAAACATGGTCCCTTGCCATTTCTGAAAAACACCCACTATGTAGTTGCATGTGTCTAGCTAGTAGCCCTTGATGTTGATGATACTCTTTCATGTTGCTATTGTATGTTGTGCATTGGTGGTGGTAGTGGATGTTATGTTGGCAGCGGCAACAGATGTTACGCACATTGGTGGAAATACAGAGGTGGGTAAGTGGCCAGATGAGCCCTTATAAATTCACAAGGAGGGACAAAGAGGAAGTGGGAGAAGCTAGCTATGGTGGTGGGGTTTTCTCCAAGTGGAGTGATGATGGAAAATCCCATGGTTCTCTCTTACTTTTATTGCCTATTCAATGGCTCTTCTAGAGGTAGTTCGGGGCAGAGCAATAGGTAGATTCAGTGGTTAGAGGTTGCAAGCTTGTTAGAAGAGGTGTGCTTCTTGCAAGAACTAGTAGGTAAGGCTACACTAGAAGTCATTCCATCTGTGCTCATTTTGAGCTAAGTGATCATTGCATTCTATCATTTTATATTTTTGTAATTGAACTATGGGCTTTGTGCTATGGATTAAATGTAGAATCCACTTTACTTTGGACCTCAAATTGATCCTGTCCAAGCTATTAGCTATTTCCTACTTTAATTTCACATTTTATTGATACACAAGTTTTATTGTTGAAGATTTGAAAAGCAAACAGTTATCTTTTTGTCAAAATTATCTTAAACTACCTTTTATATTTTCTTGTTGAAATTGTTTAACTTACCAACATCTTTATACATCATAAAACATCATGTCACCCTACCAACTAAGACTATTCATGGGCTCCTATATACATATAGGAGGTGTGCTAGGTAATAGTCTCCCCAAATGAGTTTTTTGGATGTTGATGTGTCTAAAATTTACACATCAACACCTTTTTGGCACTAGAAGGAGGGTCTATTTTCTTGATTCTATTCCTATTCCATTTCTTATTCCTGATATTGTCCCATTTCCTTTTTTTTGTTTCAAAACTTCAGTTTGCCTTGTTTTAGCTTCCTTGAAATTTAATTTCCTATTTTTGTAGTCTACTTTAGTGTTTTTTACTAAAAATTCTTGTCTTTGGTTCTTGGAAATTGATGTTCCAATTTATAGTTTCTAAAATCTCTATTCTTGTTTACAGTTTCTCAAGATTTCTATTTATTTTATTTTTAAATTTTATATATCACAAATTTAGTTTTTCTTTTATTGCAATTTTAGTTTTTCTTTTTTAAAAATAATATATATAAAATTAAAATTAAAAAATATAATATGTGAATGTTTTTCTATTATCTTTAATATTTACAATTTAGTAGTAATTTTTACTGTTTATTTGCATTTTTACATTTCTTGTTATTTTTCATTTTATGAGCCAGCCTCCCCATAGAACAACTCAACAAAGAGCTTTTACTCCTACCCCTAATTGGCTAGCTACCTATCATTTCACTTTAAGAAAACAACAAGCTTCACAATTTCCAAGTTCTATTCCTAGAAGAATTTGAACTAGGATGGTAGCCAATCAATCCCCAGCTCCCTTGGTAAGCAACCTTTTTAACTTCATAAAATATCACAATATTCTTAAATCACTTCAAAGCATAAGTTTGTTCTTTGATCCCACAACCCCTACTAGTGATGCCTGCCAACATATACAATGTTTTGAAACCTTACTAGGCATACATAACATTATTCAAAATGACATAGCATGTAGGATCTTTGTGACAACTTTTAGGAGCAAAGCCACCAAATGGTTTTTGATGCTCCCTAATGCCTCTATCAACTCCTGGAGAGAGTTTAAAAATAAGTTCATACTCCAATTTGATAAGTTCACTAGCCCTGCCTTAGCATTAAGCAATTTTACAAGCCTAAGAAAACTACCTAGGAAAAATGTTCATGATTACAATATAAGATTCCTCTATCAACTTGCTTATGTGTCGAATGAGATGTGCCCACAACCTGATGGTATCCTTAATTTCTATCTCTTTAGCATTGATTGATTTTTTGCCTATGCCATTAAATTTGATCGCAACTGAACGGAAATACGAGCAATGGCTAAAGCTGTTGAGTTAGAATAAATTACCTTGATGAATAGCATTCAAAATCAATTTGCAATGATGAATGTTAGCAATCTTATATAGTCTACCCCTTTACCATCATAAGTTTTCTCAATGAATCATACTTTATTTCAAACTCTCACTTCCCTTCAAATGACTCAACCTACAAGTAGCTATTTTCAAGGTCCCACATCCTTTTCATTTTTACCACCAAATACTAGTTTAAGTAATTATCAATCAAAAATTTTGATCCAATTCATCATAAATCCAAATGGAATATCTAATCCTAATGCATCTAATTATCAAATAAAAAATCAAATGACACAAATATTAACTTCACTTTAAAAGCTTCCCAATAAAGTAGTTGAATTGAAGCAAAATAATAATAAAGTTCCTATACAATCTGAAAAATCAAGCACATCAATTAATGATGATTATTGTCATATTAATAACACTAGGCTAGATTTTGAGAAAACTTGTCCTCAATTTTTAGTACTATATGGTGACAATGTACAAAATCAACAAAATGGAAAAGACCCTACTGTGGTCCTTAACATCCCTCATGAAATAGAAGATGAAGAAGTTCTCTCATTGGAACAAGTCATGGTAAGGGGTCCCAACCCACATAACACTCACTACTGTAGACTTAGTGACATTATGAACACCACACAAAAATAAACTAGAAATAATCGTTATACCCCTCTCAATAGAAGAGCTCTTAGTCAAAATAAGAAAAATAATCAAACTAGATCATCCAAAGAAAATGTCCCACAATGACCAAACTCCCCTTCTATACTTAGAAGAAGTCCACCTCAAAAAGAAGTGAAAGATGAAAATAAAGCTTATGACCTAGTTGAAAATTTGAAAATAGTTAAAGCCAACATTTCAATGTATGATCTTATACATTTTAATGAAATGAAAGATGTGATTCAAAAGATAGTTCATGCACCTAAAACTAATAAAGAAAAATATTCAACAATTGAAAGGCAAGTTCATTTTGTAGAAAATTTTAATGCTTTATCAATACAAAACTCAAGTAATTTTATGCCTAATAAGAAAGATCAACCACCTTTTTAAACAACTTTGGTCATTTTGGGAAAGAATGTTCACAATTATGTAATGGATTCTAATGTAAATGTTAGTGTCATGCCACTTGAGGTATGTAAAACATTAGAAGTACAAATGCCACCACAAGCAAGAAGTGTGATACAACTTAATGGATCTAATGTACATGTGGTAGGATCATTATAGAAAGTAAAAGTACAACTTAAAAAATACCCTACTTTTACATGTTATACAAATATTTTAGTAGTTGATATGTCATCCACTTATGGTGTGCTTCTATCTAGGACTTTTGGAGCCAAGTTTGGGGGCTTCTTTAGGTCAGATTTTTTAGAATTATTAATTCCTATTAAAGGAAAATCTAAATATATGGTTATACCAAGAGAACCTTTTTATAAACAAGTGGTGACATCTTTTAATTAATAAAATCAATCTTTGGAAAATCAAAATACTAATATCTATATTGGAGTTATTGAAGTTGGACTTGGAGAACATGTTATAAATGATCATGTGAGTGAAATTATAGAAATAAATCATTTTTCTCATACATATTCTATCCAACACATTCAAATGTTTAGAGAATGTGAAGAAATTTATGACGATGCCTTGGCTTATCATCAACATGATGGAAAAAGATTTCTTTTGGGTGACTCACCATCATTAGGAGAGGACAAAGATATAAATGAGATCCTAACCATTAAAATGTTAGAAGGTGTGCCAAATTTTAATGACATATCCATCAAACATATTCCTAGAGAAGAAAATTATGTTCCGAATGCATTAGCTCACGTGGCCTCTACTTTAGATGTTTCTTTTAGATACAATACTTGGGATTCTGAAATAAATATTGAAAAGGTTAACTCCTATTCTATTCTAGAGAATATCTTTTCTTTTCATGTTTTGATGATGATAATCATATTCATGTATTTTTATTTTTGAATGTGATATTTCATCTCATGGATTATAATCTTTGCATTTTTATGATGAAAAGCTAGCATCAAGTGAAGGGGTGAAGGTTCTAATGTTGAAAAGGTTATAACATGTATTTTCTTGGTGGTGTTTTATTGGCCCATCTTTGTTGATGTTTGGAGAATTGACTCGAGAGACATCAACATAGAATACAAAACATCATTGTAGGTCCATCACCAATGTTTCCTCTACACACTTGATTTTTTAGTGTTGAAATATGCTGAAGAGTGCTTGTGAAGATAGGATAGGATTATGATGAGGTGATAAAGGTTGTAGGTCATAAGGAAGGGATTACAATGTTAACAATGAGTTCCAAATGTTGACATCATGATTATGGTTGTGGTGGTGACATTTTGGTCAATCGATGTAGTCTTCATGCCTTGTGCTTCAAGGTGCCAATCACTTGGTAATGTTTTTAAGAGACCAACACCTCACTCCAAGGTTTCTTTGGCCATTAGGCTCCTCCATTTACTTGTTTGAAGCCATTGGTTTATCTTTTGGTCATCATTGGCCTTTCAACTTCTTGGAAATTTGCTTCCCTTTTTCTTGATTTGTGGGGTGAAACCTTCATTTGGATTCATTACCAAGGTTATGTTTAATTTGGCTTTCCCATTGAATAATCTGTGTTACATTCAATGGACTTGATGGTGGAGTATGATGAAGGAAATTTCACATGGTCATAATGCATGTGTGTTAAACATTGGTCATCATTATTGTTCAAGGGAAGGAAGATTACAATTAGGATACAAGATTAGGCTCTGTTAGTGACCATTTAGGGCCATCAATGTTGGGCCTTTAGTCTCATGACTAGGGTTATGAAAAACAAAGGTGTTCTTCAAATAGGGTATAAGTACTTACTAGTCTCTAGCAACACCAAGGCCTAGATACCTCCAAATAGACTTAGTGGTTATGAAATGAACTAAACATGAGTATGTGTTTGCTGTTGTGAATGCTAAAATGGTTCGGTTATGTATGAAATTATAATTGGTTTTCATAAAAGATATTCAACTAGCTTTGTCAAATATTATGAGTTGTTGAAGATTCCTATTTTGTCAAGTCACTTAGTCTATATAGTCCCTATAGTACATTACTTTTAACAAATAAAATTTCACAAAAATGTTTAAGCACAAATTTACCAATCTACTCCTAATTTCCCCTAGAGAGAAAATTCCACAAGAAAACTAGAAATAGAGCGAGATTCAAAAGATTTAAAAAGAGAAAAGAAAAGAAAGCAGATTTGTGTGAATCTCAAACATTTAGGCAAGATAAATTAACATGAGGAAACACTTTGCAATAAAGCTATTCTAATTTAATCTATTATGAATTATCTAAACCCGTTGAGTTCAACAAGAAATTTCATTAAAGAGAATCTTATTACATTACCAAAATCCTTTGTAAACAACAAGTACAACCTTTTGTTTGGCTAGTTAACAATTGTCAAGAATTACAAATAATAGAACGAGCAGAAAAATTTGATAATTTCAAGATTGAAATATCAAGGAAATGAACTTTAAAAAAATGAAGATATTTCAAACAAGTCAAAGTATCAAAGATTTTTTAGATCCTCTAAATTCAAACAAGAAATTTCTATAAGACATTACTATTAAATTTCTCAAGATGCTTTTCTAAGACAACATAACTTCTTATATGGAAAACCTAATAGAAGTCTAATATTATGCACAAATAAAGCTATAAGAATAATTTAGAAAATCCCAAAATTAAATGCCAAGCATGATACTACCTAAACCATTAGCTAAGAAACTAAGGCAAAATGAGAAGAAAAGAAATCAGAGGATTAAAACAAAGTAGATGAATTGAAGAATTAGCAAGCCATCTTACAATCTTTAGTATCTTTCTTCTTGATCTCCTCACTAATTCCCCTTGGTATTCTACCCTTGAAGCCTTTTTATGATGGCTTCAGGGTAGTTACAATCATCTTGGAAGGTTATGGCTAGTTACAATAATTAAGGTAGTTTTGTTATAACTACCATAGGAAGTTACAACTTCCTTAGAAATTAATGTTATAGTTGCCAAGTGTCATGCTTGGTAGTCACAACTACCTTGGTAGTTAATTATAACTACCATAATTGACAAGTGTCTAATTCATATGGGACTTTGAACAAGTGTCCCATAACTTCCCTTTTCTTTTTAAATAATAAAAAATTATTATTATTATTATTCTCTAAAATGTGGCAACAAACATCTTTATTCTAGCTTCCTTTGAATCCATTTAAATGTAATTATGAAATGCACATGTTAACCCATAGGTTGTTATCAGAAAAAAAGCATAAACATATTATCTCCTATTCCTTTATTATTTCCTCAATATACATGTAAATGTAGACAATGGATCCTTGAATACCAAGTGCAAATCATATTTTGGCAGCTCATGTTTAAGTCACCACTTTGTTATTTCCAAAACCATTGGAAAATCCTTATGACTATGCTAGAGAAGAAAATTGCAATGGCCACCAATGTTGATACTTCCAGTAATATCCTAAGAAGTGGGATCACATGGGTGCAACTAGTCTATGAGTCTTGCAAGTGTAGGCACTTGATAGTGATATACCTATAGCGATTTAAAACATTAATGGCTGGAACATCGAGGTCCACGAGCGCATAGCTGAACCCCAAATCCATGTGAGGGTCTACTAGAGGCAAAGATAAGGTTCCCTAGATGGTTTGGCTAATAGAATAGGGACTTAACAAATGCAACAGGGATGTAGCATGGTTGGCCATAGTGCTAATGTGAAATGGTGCTAAGTGTGCAATCGATGTTTATGGTGTTAACAATGTTAGTGCTGTTAGTGTGGTTGAGCATAGTCAAGAGTTTTGATGAAGTGGATGATGTCAACATGTGTAGACCATTGCCCAAGCATAGTTTTAGGAGCGGTTATGAGGTAAAGCAATGAAAAATGCAAGTAAAGTACAAAAAATGCAAAGAAAGAAAGAGAGAGAAGCAAAACATCACCCCAAAGGGGATTTCATATAGTTAACACCAAAAGGGATTAAAAGGTACATAATGTATAATAGGTGTAGTGGATAGTGTACTCACAGTATCTAAGGTGTCTAGCCATAAAGACTGGCATTCCACCAAGGTGTCTATTCTATTGGGTTGACCATCGCGATGTACCATTGGTTGTGGTGTTTTGGTAGACTGTGGTGGTTTGTAGTGGTCTGCAACCTTGCAATATGCCTTTGGTATTCTCCCAAGTGCTTCTTACATTTGCCAACTCTTTGATTTTCCAATTTTTCAATCTTGAGAACTTTGAGGGCATGGGTATTTATACATCTAGGATTAGTAGAAGATGCAGGATGGCTTTCATGTAGTAGAGGGGATAGTTGGGACTATGCTCTCATCCAATTGCACTCTCCACTAGGTTGGTGGTGTTGTGCTTTGTTGTGCTCTGCCAAACTCTATGAGACTGTGAGACTATGACTATATTGCCAATTGCATGTGTGCATCGGGAAGATAGCAAGGTACCTAAAAAATGCAACTTGGAGACTATGCTCCGGGACTATGCTCACCACACTCTCATGTGGTGTTGAGTGTAGTTACAATTTTGGGGCCATAAAGGGGATATAAGAAAAGAATTTTTCTAACGATGCTTGCTGAAGATAAGTTGGGACTAAATTGAGCATTGTTGCTACACTATGGAGGCCACTAGAGGTTGTTCTAGCTGACTACACCTAACTACACTTTGGACTGGGTAGAGCATAGTTCCACACTGAAGAAAAAAAATGGAAAAAAGGCCATGTGCTAACTATGCTTTCCACTAGAGTTTGACTATGCTTTGGGTTAGGGGAGAGTGTAGTATCAATTCTTGTGAAGTCTATGAGATAATGGACTTTTGTAGGCTATGCTCTCCACAAGAGGTTGACTACACTTCCTACTAAGGGAGAGCTTTATGTTAACTACACTCTCCAGGAGAGGGTGACTATTCTTCCATTTGGGGTATAGCATAGTCCCAACACTTAGAAAAAATTATAAAAACTTGGCCTTCATTCTAACTATGCTTTCCACTAAAGGCTGATTACACTCTGAACTAGGAAAGAGTGTAGTGTCAACACTAAGAAAAAAATTGCAAAAAGTATCTTTCATGCTGACTATGCTCTCCACTGGAGGTTGACTATGCTCTCTATTGCGGTTGAGCATAGTCTTAGTAGTTAGAAAAAGTTGCAAAAACTTGGCCTTCATGCTAACTATGCTCTCCAATAGAGGCTAACTATGATCTGAGTTGGTGGAGAGCATAGTCTTAACACTTAGCCAAAAATTGTAGTCAAGATGCCAAAGTTTGAATTTGGTGGTGATTCATTGGCCTCTCTTTGTTGATGTCTAGAGGAGTGGCTTGAGAGATGTTGAAAAAGAATAACAAAACACCATAGTAGACTTGGCATCAACATCGCTCTTTGGTACTTGATCAAATGCCATTGCACCAAACATAAGAAGTGCTATGGATGGCGGCATGCTAGATGGTAGGTGAGAAGCAAGAGTAAAAGGTGTAGGTGATGTGCTAGTGGTAAAAGGAAGGATAAGGTACAAATGAGGTATTATGATGTAAGAACATCATGGCTAATGGTGACCATGGCTTTAGAGTGGCTTACTCTTGAAAACATTGACCTCTTGTTAGAGTGCTTGTGAGAGAGTCAAGGTGTATGGTCAAGGTTGAGCTGGTTGGAAAATTGCTTTGCTATTATATTACTTAATGACATGCTTGCCCCCCTTTTTTTGGTGGGGTGAACCTTCTTTGGGCTCTACACGTTATTGAATGCTTGTTGTGAAGTGAAATTCTTTCCATCAAGTGAGTTGCATGTTAGTAGATGTCCTTTGCTTCATCATTGATGAGCTTACATGGAATTTGTACAATAGGTGTTTCCTCCCTAGGATAACTTATGTTACATTTTTCGAGGCTTTGACTAGTTGACAAAGGCTTTCCATCGGACAACTTATGTTACATCCATCTTGGAAAGCTAACATTTGATGTGAGATGTGAAGAGGATGCCATGTGGTCACAGCATGTAAGCATCAAAAAGGTTTACAATCTTTGCTATGTAGGGAATGAGAGGGTATTGGGATGTAGGAGTAGATGTGAGTAGGCTGTAATGGGATAATAGGGATATGTAGTCTTGAGAGGCTTAGCTAGTCCAATCATGCATATTGGAGTGATGTGGCAACTTGCTACTACGATGAGATGTGCCTTTACATGACCACTTGGGACTTTTTCTTATAAACAAAAATTCAAGAAGATAACAAAGACATAAATGAAAATAGACTATAGATGATAGAATGTAGAAGGCCACATTAGTGACATAGGTCACGTAGATTGCAAGTGCTTTATTGTAGAACTATAATGTGCTTGCTCGTGTGGTGTAGAAGGAAAGTTGTGGTATGCTTGCTCACTTGCTTGCAAAAGGATGAAAAAAGGTTATCAATGCAAACCCAATTTAAGGTCTTGGTAGACCATGGCTTTACTAGCTTAACGTCCTAGTGGATTTCTGGGCCTAGTTTAAGGTCCTAGTAGATTGTGCTATGCTAGTTTAAAGTCCTAATGGATTACTATGTGCTAGTTTATCATCTTAGTGGATGTGCTATGCCACTTTAGAGTCATGGCAAACTACTAGTCTAAATACATGGTGGATTACTAGTTTATAGTCATAGTGGACCTCTATGCTAGTTTAATGTCATAGTAGATGAGCTATGCCAATTTAACATCATAAAAAATGAACACTTACATAGCTTCATTGATGCACAATGCTACATGCTAGATATAGTACAACTTCAAGTACAAATGATTTACTAGATTGGTGAACTCATTTCTATCTTGATTAGCAAACTTGAATGCTCCATTGTTGTAGACCTTAGTCACTAGGAAAGGCCCTTCCGAGTTGGTTGAGAATTTATTTGCCCAGTTGAAAATATCCTTGAGGACTAAGTCCACTTTCCTAATTGGGCACTGATGCTAGTTGTGATGATGCTTTTGTGGTTGCCTTTCTTGATACTGCTCAATCTGATCAAGTGTACGCATGTGTTCTTCCTCTATTGAGTAAAGGTATATGATCCTCAACTCATTGTTCTAACCTTTGTTGATGAAGTCCAAGAGGATTATGTGGAGTGATGGAACCTACAATTCAAGTAGAAAAACTACTTCAAATTGGTAGACGAGGCTATAAGGCATCATACTTATTGTTGTTTGATGCATCGTGCGGTAGGCCCAAAGTGCATAGCCTAGTTGCTCATGCCATTGTTGTTTGGTATTACTTAGCATCTTCTTGAGGATGTTGATGATAAAATTATTGGTGGCCTCTTCTTAGTTATTTGGATGAGGGTAGTATGATAATGAAAAGGAGTGCTTGATGCTGAAGTGCTCACAAAATGCTTTGGTTTTAGTGTTGCTAAACTTTGGTTCATTGTCTATCACTATGGTCATGGGAAAGCCAAAATGGGTCACTATGTTATCCAACACAAACTTGTAGACTTGCTATGATGTCATCTTCCTAAGGGAAATAGCTTCAACCCACTTGGTAAGATATTTCATTGTAATTATTATAAAGATATGCTTTGAGGAAGAATTAGGCATTATGGGTCCAATGATGTCTAGGCCCTAGTGTTGGAATGACCATATGATTTTTGTTATGTGCAATTCAGTTGGTGGCACATGTAGTAAGTTGCTATGATCCTAACAAATGTTGCACATCTTGACTTTCGAGATGCAACTACTCTCCACGTAAGGCCAATAGTAGCCTAGCTACCTTTTTTTTGCTGCCATTTCTCTAGGTGCTATGTGACCTCTACATAGTCCTTTGTGGACTTTCTTAATGATTATTTTTGTTTCATTTTCTCTTATGTAGGTTAGCAGTATGCCATCATAGGATCTATGACACAACAGGTTATCACGTACAATGACATACTGCCATGAATGTTAGCGTGCTACATCCTTTTGAGTAGTAGTTAAGTGTTGTAGGGGCTCACCTTGTAGAAGGTACACCTTGATATTATTATACCACTCTTTCATGTGGGTGGTGCTAACTATGGCTATGGATTCATCTTGGATAGCTTGCATGATAGGTGTAGTGCAATCTACCATTGAGGTGGGCAAAACATTGAACATGCTAGGTGCTATGCTAAGGGCTAATGTTGGAAGTGCATTAGTAATGGAATTTTTTCTTTGGGAAACATGTTGGACATCAACAACTACAAAGCATTGGAACAAGTGTTTTGCTAGGTCCCAGTAAGGCTATAGATGTCATGCCTTGCAAGCGTAAAGCTTTGTTACTTGATTGACCACTAGTTGTAAGTCACCTTGGATCACTATGCATTGGATCCCTAGATTATGTGCTGAAAGGATGATTTGGAGGAGAACTTCATACTCCACCACATTGTTGACACAAGGAAATGCAAAATGATATGTGAAGGATCAGACCTCCCCAAAGGGAAACGTAATAATAATAGTGGTGCTCCCCCTTGAGAGGTTGAAGCTTCATGAAAATGCAGGAGTGTCTCATAGTTGTTAGGAACTTGGCTAATACTGTTGACATGCTCATTTGGGAACTCAAGGTCTATGGTAGCTTGATCATCTACTAGTGAAGCTATGAGTTATGCAGCTATAACTTAACCTTTCATTGAGGCTTTTGTAACATAATGTAGGTCAAAATCTACAATTATTGCTTTCTACCATGCAATGTCACTACTTTTGTAGATATTTTTTGTTATAGCTCAGAGTACGTTGTTCTTGCAAATAATGTTAACCTAGTTATGGAAGAGATAATGCCTCCATTTCTTTAGCAAGAAGACTAGGGCAAGGCAATATTTCTCCACATCATTGTATCTCATTTCATGGGCTACTAACACATGACTTAGGTAGTAGACTAGGACCTCTGTGCCATAATCTTGCTTTTGGCAAAGTAGAGAAGTAATAGACATGTCAGAAATGGCAAGGTAGATGTAAAAGGATGTATCTCCTTGTAGAGGGGGAACCACAGGTAGTTGTGCTAGCTCTTTCTTAATGTTGTCAAATTCTTGTTAGCACTTAGCAGTTCACTCGAAGTGGGCTCCTTTCTTAAGCAAATGTTGCATAGGTTGTAGCTTGTCAATTAATTAGGAAATAAACCTAAGTATGAATTATATTCTATCTTGCAACCCTCATAGCTCCTTAAGGTTAGTTGATGGTGTTAAGTTGGTTATGAAATTAACCTTGTTGGGATCTATGTATATACCTGGTTTAGATACTACAAAGCCAAGCATCCTACTTGTTTTGATGCCAAAAACATACTTCTTGGGGTTTAGCCTAAGCTTGTATTTTAGGAAATGTTTAAGCATTGAGTCTAAGTCATTTGTGTGGTTGTGAGCCACCTTGAACTTAACTAAAATATCATCTACATAGTCATTATGCAAACTTAGCATGTAATCACTAAAGATGTATGTCACTATGCATTGGTATGTTGCTCCTACGTTCTTTAGTCCAAAAGGCATCATTGTATAGCAAAACATACCCTAGGGGGTCATGAAGGTTGTACTGAGCTAGTGCTCAGGGTTGATCCTAATCTGGTTATAGTCTAAGAACCCATCCATGAAGGATAACAGGGCATGCCCAGCCATGGTATCAATCAGTTGATTGATATTGGATAATAGGAAGTCATCTTTGATGGTTGCTTTGTTTAGGTCATGGAAGTCTATGAAAATGTATATAATTTTACTTTTCTTAGGTACAACTACAATGTTGAAGACCTAGTCTACATAGCCAATAGCCTGAATGAAACTAGCTTTATAAAGCTTGGTGATTGCATTACAGATTGCCAACGCCACCTCAAGTTGAACCTTGTGCACTTTTTGTTTAACTAGTTTGATACAGGGATAAAGGATGATATTATGCTAGACTAGTCAAGGATATAGACCTAGCATGTTCTTGTATGATCATGAAAATTCTTGAATATTATCATTAAGCACTTTAGCGATGTCTTGATAATGTTGGGGCTCTAGCGAGGAGCTTAGTTTCAGTGTTCTCGTCTCATTGTTATGTGTTGCCATAAGGATCTTGACAAGGGGATCCTCTATGATGTCTCCTACCTCTAGATTGAGAGCCTTAACTAGATGGTCATGCTAGTCTAGTGATGTTTCTATAGATGCTATGTATTTGTTGTGGGTTATAGGCTCGAGGTCTAGGCAATGAGGGTCAATCCATCACTTGATGTTGCCATGAGGCCTTGTGTGGACCACAGGTGAGAAGATCTACTCTTGCATAGCCATGTTGTCTTCTTACAAAATAAACTAGAAAAATGTCAAGTGGTACCTATTTTAATAGTTTTAATGTGCACAAATAAGAAAAGCAATGCAATGAAATTTTCTTAAGTATGCATTCAAGTTGCTATGAAAGATAAACATTTTTGTGCCAATTTTGGGCCTTGATAGGCCATATGCATGCTAGTTTTAGGTCTTAGCAGATCGCAAATGCATAAAACATGCTGTTATAGGGAGGGGTAGCCATGCTTGGAGAGTGGAATTAACTTGGATTTTTGCAAGGTAGTGAAAAATTGCAATTATGTTATCATCCAACTATCCTCTCCACTAGGAATTTGATGGTGAGCATAGTCTTGGGTTGGTGGGTTAGTAAATGGCCTAGGATGGTATATAGGCATGGTTTTACCATGGTAATATGTCATTTTCTTTTCTTTTAAAAAAATGTTGCTTACCATTACTTCTACTATCACTATTAGTGGAGATTGTAGTTGGGGAAAAGATGATGCGCTGGAGTGGACACCTTCACTTAGGGTTGGTGAACATTATCGAGGGAGACAAAGCACCAAGTAGCTTGTCATAGGTGTGCATGGAGGAGAGGAGGCTATTGGTGTTAGCTAGGTACATTGACTATGTTATTCCCTTTACCTCCATTTTCTATTTTTTTTCTACTTTTTTGGATTAAGGGCTTGGGAGTGTAGTCCTGTGCATTATCTTGCGATAGCACCTTATTGTGGCAGTGGCTATAATGACTGCATACTATTTTCAGTGCAACACAGTGGTGATGAGGGTTTTCATAATGAGGGAGGTTTGTCCTATTTTTTTGGCCT
Organism: Gnetum montanum; assembly: GCA_015680685.1. Taxonomy (NCBI): domain Eukaryota; kingdom Viridiplantae; phylum Streptophyta; class Gnetopsida; order Gnetales; family Gnetaceae; genus Gnetum; species Gnetum montanum. The sequence continues at coordinate 464,584 of MNCI01027436.1, forward strand.
TTTTTTTGCATTTTTGTGTGTTTTTTTATTTGGGGGTGTAGGGCTTAGGACCTTGCACATGGTATGCCATGGCACAGTTGCAGGGGTCATGGCCACCATCATGTACTATGGCCGCAAATTGCAAGGGGCTGTGGCTATGATTGTGTGCCATGTTTCTTTTATTTGCTTTTGCTTCTATCTTGTTTTCCATGTTTGGCATAGGGCTTAGGGCTGGCTAGGCTCAGGGCTAGCTAGGCTCAGGGCTAGCTAGGCTTAGGACATTGCACATTATGCTTCGCGGTGTAGCTATAAGGGCTATGGCCAACATCATGTGCTACAATGTGATTGCGATTTGCACTGATTTTTTTGTTTTTTTATTTGTTGGTGGGTGTGGCGTTTAGGGCCACATGGGAGGCTGAGCAACATGTAGGATTTGGGGATATTGTAGGGTTTCAGGGTTTGGTGGTTGTAGGGCTTAGGGCCTTGTGCATTGTGCATTGTGACACAGCTATGAAGACCATGGTCGCCATTGCACGGTGCAGTGAAACTATAGGGGACAACAGTTGTCATTGCATGGCATCCATTTTTTTTGAAGTAGCAAGGGGTGCAACCTGCCATGATAGTGAAGGGGCAAGGTGGGGTCTAGTCTAGAGTTTGCTAAAATGCCTATTTTACCAAGTATTTGCCAAAATGTGTGTTTGCCAAAATGTCTAATTTTTGGAACTATGCTGTCAACTAAGGTAGTCTAGAGTTAGCAAAAATTTTATCATTTTTGGGACCATGCTCTCCATTGAGGTAGTCTAGAGTTAGCAAAATGTTGTTAACTATGCACAGTGCTAAACTTGTAAAAGGTAATGCTAAACTTGTAAAAATGTGTTATACCCTAGTGAGTGCTAGGCATGTTAAATGAGTTAAGTGACATCCTACACCTGTAGGGCACTAGGGTGTATTATCAAAATTATGTTTTCATTAATTTATGGTAATAATTTATAATACATATATCAAAATTTTACATCTATGCCTATATACTAATGCCTTACCTATTGCTTGATAATTGTAGGGTGTTGTTGAAGCCCATTCTAATAGTGGTTGAGCTTGTGGGCATTCTATGTTGCATGAGTGAACTTGTCCCTAATGCGCTTACATTAGATATGTGAGTGGATCATCAAGTAGTGTGGTTTTGGCTAGGAGCTTGGGAGTTCTTGGAATACCTATTATAGAAATTCAATGTGATCATATGGTAACACTTGATGGTGGAGGCTACTAGTGCCATTGTTGGGACATTGTTACTTGGGGCCAACGAAGCATCCTGAAGTTCATCTTAGATGAATGCCCTATGAATGTTGATGGGACAAGGGGTTTAGGTAGAGATCCTAGATGTGCTCAACAATTATCCATAGTGTGGCACATGATGAAGTTTTCTTGTTACAACAAGAGCAACACCTTTTTTATCGAATAGTGGGTGCATACCCTTTTCTAGAACCCAATTGAAACCATCTACTGTGCCAAAGGGTAAGTGCTTCTATGGCTTATGTAGTGTTTTATGCTACTTTCTTATGTTAAATTGCTAATAGCTTATGGTTAATGCTAGGTTCAGAGTTGATGAAGAGGGCTTGCATGATGAAGTGGATGCTCTAGCATTAACCTGCACTACCCTAGAGGTATTCTCATTATGCACAAACATTTAAGTACCTATGATTGAGTAGGAGGGGCACAATATAGGGGCCTACATTTCCCAATACCTAAAGGCCTATGAGCAATGTAGGATCCATGGCTAGTTAGATGAGGAGTGGGCTACTAGTGAGATTAACACCAAGGAGGTGTTTTTAGCACCACCCCCATCTCACACTCTATTCATACCACATACATATCTATGTTTTGGATCATGTGCTTGCTTGTGTATGCCTTTCAGTTTTCCTTATTTGCATGATGTTAACACTATTTTTCTTTGTGTTGTAGTGGAAATTGCCTCAGTTGAGGTGATGATGGTCACCACAAGTTGCACAGAGGTGCCCTTATCATATGGGGATATGAAGGGTGCACAAAAATGGTTGTACCACAAAGTGCTAGATGCATTGATCAATCAACTCATGCATGCTGAGTTCATGGACCTATTTTTGACCCTTAGCTTAAGTATCCAGGTGGATGAAATGGTTACCATCATCAATTCCTTTAGCAGTGACATCAAGCACCCAAATGCATGAGGTGACGGTAGTGCTAGACCTCAGCTAAGCCTTCTTTGTTGATCTCTTTGACATCCCTATTGATGGCTCGTTGATTGTTGATAAGGCCAACAGGGAGGTGGAAAACAAAGAGGAGATCAATGACTAGTTGGGGGTGACTCAATCTTACAAAGGGATACTAATTAAAGATGTGTTAGTGTTTGAGGTGCAAGACTCTACCCTCTATTCTGTGTTCATGCCTTTCCAAAGCTACTTTCCCAAGGAAAGATCCTAGGGGTGGAATAGGGATGGATGATGAAGGAGGTCTTGCTAGAGGATACAAGGTTCAATAAGGCTATGTACATATCTACCAGCCTACATGCAAAGATTTCTAGGCTTCGATTCAACCTCGAGGTGAGGTCCCATGTCCACTTCATGTTCTTCATAGGATACCTATGAAGGTTTGTGGAGCTTTTGGAAATGTGAGATGATGGACGATGGATGGTGCAAGATCATGACTAGCTATCTAGGCTATGGATTAAGCATATTTTCATGATCACATGTGCATAGGGCCTGCCTAGAGGAAATCAATGGGTCATTATCAATAATGACCAAGGATCCTGTGAGGCACTCACATTATTCATGTGACAGTACATGAGAGGGTCCTCTAGTTGGCATCCAGGACATAAGCAAGGAGGATTGCTACATAGCATAGATGGTGGGGCCATCTAAGGCCAAGATCAATAGGTCACATCCTCAAGAGGAAGTTTCCCTTGAGATCAAGAAGCCAAGCAGTAAAAGAATCTACATCAAGCTACAAAGTTTGCAAGCAAATGTTGTGGGTTAGTATGTGTAGCTTCTTAGATATCTTAGTTACATTCATGTATATATTATTATTTTTATATTTTTATTTTATACTATACTATTAATTAGCTAATGATGTGCTATACATAATTATGTGCTATATGTGTATATGTGTTAATTGTAGAAAAAGAAGAGAGGGCTGTAAGAGTAGCAACTGAGGTGATAGTGGAGAAAGTGCCTCCTTAGGCTGAGGAAGAGGAGATGGCTCATGGAGGTGAACTTCATGAGGCAACAAAGGCCCTATGGTAGTTTGAGGAAGAGGGATTACTCCATCCTAATGGGGGTTATTTTGACACTTTTTTTGATGCTACATAGCTAGGTGGGTCTCCTGCATTCATGCCTAAGGGCTTGCTAGGTAATCAACTTGTATTGACATTTGTCTTCTCTTATTTACTTTGGTATCTTTAGCTGTTAGGCCATATGCTAATTACATCATTGTATTATAGAATTATATGTTCTTGTCAATGGTCGCACATCTACCCATTGCATGGAGTCATGGGTAGATATGCCAGATAAATTTTCCTTCATGGAAGGCATTATTGAGGACATGGTGGACCACTTGCGATAAGTGGATTCTAAGGTCAATATGTGTGCAATTCTTCTCTACTTTATGATGTCTTGCTCATTGCTTAAATGCTTAGTTTTTGACTAAGGTTGATTAATTATTGTATGCCTATAGGTCCTAAGCTACAGTTCGATCTGAGCAAGGTGGGCAAGGTGGATGTCTACCTAACCTTCCTCTCAAAGTTGATTAGGTGCCTCATCACATGTACAAGACATATAACAAGTGCATGCTTTCCTATGCAGAGGCATTATGGATCGATAGGTGCTTTAATGAGCACTTGTGAAAATTTATGTACAAACTATAGAAGAAGGTGACTAGCTAGGATGAGAAGATCAAGGATCTTCAATCCAAATATGACTTCATAGTGGCTAGATCATTGGGGAATAGCACTTGACATAGCTCTAAGATTAAGTATGCTAGGTATTGAAGTGCTCTTAGAGGTAAGAATGAGGCCATGTAGGAGCTGGTAGAGTAGCAACTCTAGATGGATTTTCTTACTCAGAAGAATCAGGATTGAAATAATTATAGCACAAAGGTTTATTGATGGGGACAAATGTAGAAGAATGACAAGCATAAATTCAAGAAAGAGCATGATGCATACTTGAAATGGTACAAAAAGGAGTCTACCAAATGGCATTGCCTTGATATGTTTCTTGAGGAGACTGGTAGGAAGTAAGCACGTGACTTGTTCATGCAAAGTATGGTCATGAGTGACTCTTCCATGAGACTGATTGTCACCTCCTTTGAAGAGGCCTCTTTTACTACATTTTTCATGGAACCACTTGCATGGACCATCATGAAAAAAGGAAAGGCCCTTGCAGGTATTGACCTTGGCTAGGAAGATTGGACACAACTTTTCAAATATGAGATCCTTCACCACTTGGAGTCTAGCCTTGGAAATTTACCTCCAAAACTCACTGATGTAGGGTCCTTCTAGGTTAGTTTTTGCTATGTTAGTTTTTTATGCCTTTTATGTTTTGAGTTAGCTATTTAATGCATGATTGCTTACTAATCATGCATATTTTTTAATGGTTGTGGTAGGTACCAAGTGATGCTATAGGCCCTAGCGACTCAGTGAAGGAAGCAAAACCTCCACCCCCACCTACTGCTACTAGTTGAGCATGACTAGATGCATCACCCATTGGGCTTTTTTGCTATGTGATGCTATTTGTGCTATGTATTGTTATTATATTACATTTTCTATGGATGATTATCTGCTAGATGTAATGTGCATACTTTTATACTTATATGGCAATTTTATTGCATTTTTTATGAGTATGTGAGTCTAAGCCATTGTGAGCCATAGTGATACTAGGCCATTGCAAGCTATAAGCAAGTCTGTTGTCAATTTAAAGCATTGATGGACCAAGGTAATAGTTTAAGGCCAATTTTGGGCCATAGTGAGAGGATTAAAGATAATAGTTTTAGGCCATTTCTAGCCACTATGATAGTTTAAGGCCATTTTGGGCCACATATTGCTAGTTTAAGGCCATTCTGGGCCATTGTGAGTGAATTGAAGGTACTAGTTTAAGGCCATTTTAGGCTACATATTGCTAGTTTAAGGCCATTCTAGGCCATGTGTTACTATCTCTCCTTTTGGTGATTTTTGCATTTATGATATTTATGCACTTTGATATTTTTCATGCATTAACCTAATAACTATGAGAGTGTAAACTAACTAAATGAATGCATAAACACAGTAGAGAAATGTATATACAAAGTGAATAAATGTATAAACAAAGAAAACCAATGCATAATAAGAAGAAAATAATGCTAATCTAAGTGAAAAAAATGCGACATAAGAAAAAAGGTAAAATAAAGGATGTGCAAAATTGGATAGTAGGTAGGCACCTAGCAGATTTTGGACTAAGGGGATACCTTAGTTATGCAATTGCTTCCTAACCCAATGTGGGTTAAGGGGCACATAGGTCTTGGTTTGCACTATTCGATAGTCTCCTTGACCCTCGCTTGCTATGTCAAAGAACAATTCTACCCAAAGGACATCCTCTAAGAGGTCATTAACTTCTACTAATTTTTTGAGTGGGTTCACCTCATGTGTTTCATTGTCTATCATTAGTGCCTTATCAGGAAATTCAACTTCCAAACCTTGCTCCATATCTATGTTGTTAATGGCCAAAGGGACAACATTATCACCATGGATGATAACTTTTCCACCTTCATATGGGAGGTAAATTTTTTGATGAATCATAGAGGAGATGGCTTTTAATTGAGCTAGCCAAGGTCTACCTAATATTAAGTTAAAGCTTGGCATTTCCTCTATGACAATGAATTTGGCAATGGTGGGGAATTTCTCCCCTACTATGAAGGCTATGTTGATAGTGGCCTTGATGATGAAACATGATCCATTGAAGGATTTCAAGCACATGATTCTCATTGGCTTAATTTGGTCTGTGAGGCCTAGCTTATCTACAATGGTGTATGGTATAATGTTTGCTACTACTCCATCATCGATGTGCACTCTATGAATCTTACATTGCTCAACACATATGGTGATGAACATGGGAGCTGTTATGACCTTGCCCCTCTTGGGATTGATCTTAATTGCTTCATTGCAAAATTCTAGGGATGTGGATCTTGATTCCTATGGTGTAGGAGGCAACATCACTACATGGATGGAGGTCTCATTTGTAGGACATCCTTTGTAATAGGAATAGAGGTTAACATTTGCACCAGTGCTTTGTGATGAACAGATGAGGTCATGATTGGATCATATAAGCTCAATGTTATGTTTTTCTATTTGAGTGCTTGTTTGACTTGGGCTAATGCACCCACAAAGTCTTTGTCATTAGCCATGTTCTTATTGGCCTTGACTTGTTCCATGTGGCCTAAGAGATGAATCTCTCATGAAGGTAACTTAGGCTTCATTTGCCTAGTTTGTTTAGGGGCCTTAGTGCTCCCTAACAGTTTTCTCATTGTGGTCTCTTCAGTTGCCTTGGCCATGGGGACCATAGATATGGAAACTAGTTTTGGCGGACCTAGTGCTCTTTGGTCTTGATGTTGCCTAGCCATCTTGTCTATTAGACACTTATTATGTCTCCTTTGTTGCCACCTCGAGGGCCTACTAGTGTTAATAGCAATGTTACCCCTTTGAAAGGAGGGAACCAATGCATTAGCCACTATTAGTTTTTGGGCAGGTAAGGGGATAGCATGTTGTGATACCCTAATGATGAAAGGTGGTTGAGTGATTGCTATTGATTCAGCTTGTGGGGGGTCAGATCTTATGGACAGATGGGCTAACTTAGCCTTCTCATTTTCTAGATTAATAGCTTCAATAATTTCTTTGATTGAGAATGAAACATTGATTCTACAGATATTGATAGTGGTGCCTTCTTCTTTGTTGTGCCAGAATTGGTATGTTTCACAAAAATACCACTCACCACTGTCTAAGAGAATGTGCCATAGGGGTGATGCTTGAAGTTGCATTTGAACTACCTTTAGAGAAAACTCCATAAATGGGTTGAAGTTCATCTCCATGATGATCATGGTCAACATGGATTTTTCTTGAATGGCCTTAAGGAATTCTAGCAACAATGTGAGGTGTTGTTCCTAAATAGGGGCTTGTGGTTTTGCAAAATCTCCTTGGACTAACTATCCAATAACACGAGCCTCTTGATGAATGCTGAAGGATTGGGCTTCTTGCTCTTCATGCTCTGCATGCTTGCCTTGGGCATTTCGCTACTCACTACAAAGGTTCTCCTTATGCTTCTCTTTTTGGGACCATCTACAAATAATCAAAGATTAGATGTTACTAAGGTGCTATTATTTATTATTAATAGATGTTAACCTTAGTCATGACATTAGGTCCATTAGGTTCGTTAGTTCATATGATTGCAAAGTTAAAAAAATTTATAGAAAAAAATTCCCAAAAGTATTTATCTTATTTATGATCCTTCGTAGTTGGTTTTCTTTGCTTATGTATAGCATATTATGTAGGTTATAGTCCCTTTGATAGAAAAATTAAGGTTTTTGGAATAATACAATCTTACCCTTATAATATCTTCTAAGTGATAGCAAACTTTGGAGAATCGGCACAAGTTTCCCATGAAAGTACACAAACCCACACCCCCCCCCGGGCGCCCTCCAATGACTAACTTGAACACTTCAAATTCAAATAGGTTCAAATGACACAAAAATTGAAGTGGTAGAGAGCCGAATATCACAAGTAGAAGTTGGTTGTGTAGAGCTCTAAGTCATGAGAGAAAATCTAAAAAACTCCCCTAGTTGCAAATGAGAAGAATGGATTTTTGGACATCATGGGGATTATATATATAGGTTTTGTGAGACTCGTATTAGGTATTTGATGTTAAGGCTAACTCAATATTGGGTAGTCAATATGAAGGTCCATGAATATGCATTAAATGGGACAATTGAGCATGGAAAAAAATCTTTGTGATTGGTTGCAAGATTTAAGGTTAGGTCTAGAGTTGTAGGGTAAGTAGAAAATTAGTTGGAGGCACCGATAGTGTTAGAAAATGAAGTCGTCGATGTTAAAAGCTTAGGAAGATGCAAGAAAAAGGGTATAATATTGATTATGTGGAATGGATCAATTTAAATGATAAGAAAAAGCATAAAATTTAACAATAAAGTGTTTGGAAGGTGAAGAATGATGTGGTTGTGCACACAAGTACAAGTCACAATAGTTACACAAGTGGATCCTCCCCAAAGTAGGCTCCAGCCTATAATGCCCTTGCATAACCACACCTAAAGATGTTTATAGGCACTAAAGGTGTTGAATGTAATACATAGCTATGGAAAAAACACACAAGTTCAAACCACCAATTTGAGGAAATATCTCTATGTTACACAAAACCATAAGTAGGATCATATAGATAGCAAGATAAGATGGATAGTAGAAAGGATTGCACAAAGTGGAACATGAGGGGTCTTACCATAGGCATAATGAATCCTTATGTGTTATTAATGGTTAAGTAATTATTAATCCTTCTTTCCAAGATTCAAACCAAATCCAAACCACATTCAGTGAAATCACATTGTTTCATCACTTTGTTCGACAACCATAAGACTACCATAGTTGCAAGGAGTAACGTCACTTGGAATTTTGTCTATTTGAGGAACTTATTTAGGGCACATTGTTTTTTTTCTTTTTTTATTGAAATTTGAGAAGCTACCAACCTTTAAGTATGGGTTCATGTCTTTTTAATGGAACCCTTAGAAATTTATTCAGTGCCCTTTTATGGTATTCTCACTCCTATTTTTCGTTAGGTCTACAAGGATATAATCACAGCCAAAGCAGTCATGATAGAAAATATAGAAGTAGCCAAAGAGAATCCACAAATATCCTTGATGTCATACCCTTCACACTCCCCCTTGGTTCTACACTTTTATATCTAGGCATAATGATTATGAATTTATTAGTAGTTTTGATGATGTAGAGGAGTATCATTATAACCAAAGTAAGAACCTCTTATTGATGGAATTATTGGATGAATGATGTGACTCACTATCTGAATAACTAGGCCTTCATGACTAGACAACATAGAGAAAACCTCACCTCAATGGGCTACATGATCATTTTATTCACAAGTGAGATTACATAATAAAGAAATTGAAAACAACAAATGAAAAAAGTTAAAAAGGATAGGAAAAATTGTATTAAAAAAGAAGAAAATGATAAACAATTTTAAAATAAAAAATTATAAAACAAAAATATGAAAAAAAACACTTATTAATTCTAAGTGTTAGAACAGGGGGTCTCCCCCATGACTAAATGGTTGGCTGTGAAAAGAATTAATAAGTGGATAGTTAGGATCCATGCATTTATAAAACATTGGTGAGCTTCCATTTCTGAGCCATTGGGTATCTCTTAGTTTAGTGGTGGTTGCATAGATAAATTATTGTTCACACACTTGATTGGTAAATGTATGATTGGTTAGGGTATGAGGTGTGTTAACATTCCAAATGTTTGAACCACGAGTGCACCCTTGATTATAATATGGTATGCATGGATTCATTTGTCTCCCCACACTACTTTGATTTGGTGTTGGAGCAAAAATGGGTAGTGGCCCTTGTGTAAGATAAGAGGATAGTGGTAATGAGAAGGGAGGTGTTGCACTAGATTGGCATTGTGCTGGTTCAGATGATGTGGTCAATCCATGAATGTTTTGCTTCCACCTATGGCCCTTTCTAAAGAAAGGATGTTTCTGAGTTTTCTATGGGGACCTATCAATATCAGCATTTCTATGCACATTCACAGCACAAGTGGCATTCATTTGTTGATATTGTAATGTCGAACATTCTTGTGTCATTGGTGGTGGCATGTGATGTGGTGGAGTATGAGAATATTATGGATAGGATGGATGGTAAGAGGTGTGAGATGGTGATCCCTTTGGAGATGTCATGGGTTGATGGTACTCGAGAGAGTAATAGCAATGATTTGAAGTAGAGGATGTATAACTAGTTAGAAAAATAGCACATTGAACATAATATCCATATGGTTTTGGTTGGTAGGAAAAATAGGGCTAGATTGGGTGTCGCCTCCCCCATGACTATGGATGTTGCCACTATAGTTGATGATAGTGTTGAGGCTAGTAATGAGTCCCCCTACGATAGTATGATTGGTTGTGGGACTATCTATCAATACTATGTGGAAAAGAAAATCTCCTAAACATGTGCTTTTGTACAAACTTCAAATTTAATGTGCTTGCTCAATACTCATGTAGATACAACAAAATTAGGAAATGCCCTTCAAATGGTCATATATGTAGATGTTACATTTGTTATCTTCATCTATGGTTGAGTCTGTAACCTCACTTTCTTTAGCCATTTTCCCTGTTTGTCAAAAAGTGTTCCTAGATATTTCTTGGTTCTTCTTCCTCTGTTTCCTATGATGGCATAATTTTTTTGTTAGATTCTCCTCTACCATTTCTATGAGAATTGTAACATTCTCATATATCCACTATGACATCCTATTAAACTTTGCTTCAATTTTTTCAATAGACTTCTACATTAGCAAGGTTTGTTGTGAAATCACCTTGTCAAGAGCTACCTCTTTTTCCTTACCATAGATATGGACCTCCTTCATTTGAAGAGTTGGGTCCTAGTGATTTTTCTGAATGTTCTCCCATTTGCATATCTCTCCTTCTTCTTTTACCACGTGCTTGATTAATGCATGGATTTGATGGATTTGTAGCTCATATAATTGACCTTAGGCATACATCCCAAGGGTCTCCCTTATTTCATTACAAAGCCCACCTATGATGTGGAAAAGTTTCCTTTCCTTAGAGAAACCATGGCCTAGCCATCTATTCAATAAGGAATAATATGTATCTAAGGCCATGTCCAAGGGTTCATGTTGTTCTTATCTCTATCCTTGCATCTATCTCCTTAGGTTGAACATCCTTACATAGGTTTGGTATTTCTCATTGAAGAGTTCCAACATTATGGACCACCATTAGATTGAATTTGATTTCAATGATCTATACCTCACTTCAGCTCTATTGATTAATGTCCTAGAAAAAAAACTTAAGCTTTTTCCATCCAATGGTGCTAATGATAAGTGGTGAGGTACCCCTATGTCCAACCATATGAATCCCAAGTGTTCACTCATGATCTGATTAAATTCCATGGATGGGACTAGTTGTGCATCTAAATCATTATGCTTTGATCATATTTCACTATCTTCCCACTTGGACTATTGGTAGGGTTTTCATGTATAGTTTAGTCCAAAGTGAGGCATGTGCTTAGTGTTTCCTAATCCTAAGCTACCCCTAATGACAATAAAGAGATAAGTTAATTAAGCTAATAAACAATGAAAAGTAAAAGCTACACTAGCTTACATGCGATAAGTATTCATTTCTAACCATCTATTCACACCTTGGAATTTGCATAACTATTGCTAGAATTACCAAGCATATGTCACTAGGCTTACAAAATGATATACTACTGGGTTACCAAGTAACTACACTTAAGTGCTTGCAATTAGTCGTACTCATTTCACTTGATGAAAGGAATTGTAAAGAGTAATAAATGGAAACATTAACTAAGAAAAATAGTAAATAATTAAATAGTTAAAAGAAATAATAAATCTAAGTGAATTGTGCAATGATGAAAGTAATCTCAATCTTTAGTTCTGGTCATGTAAAGTGTCCAAGTACATCACACTTGAATAGGGATGCCATACAATTACAAACATCACACTGTGGGCATGCATTGGGAAATAATAGAAGTAGAAATAACAATCTATGAAAAAGCTAACTGAAATCTAAACTAAAAACTATGTTCCAACTATGCACCCAAGTGTTGTATTTATAGGCTAGCATGGAGGAGATGATATCAGATATCTAACATTGTTTCCTAGGATTGAATATTGTGTATTCGATATCGTGGCTTCAATATTGAATATCTAATATTTGGGTAGACCAAATCATGACTCATTAGGTAGTGTCTTCACTTCTTCAATAAGAAGATTAGGGCTAGACAATACTTCTTCACTTTGGGGTATCAAGTCTCATAGGCAATCAATGCATGTCTTAGGTAGTATACTGACAACTCTACTTAATCATCTCATTTCTAATAAAGTAGAGAGGTAATGGATGTGTTAAAGATAGGAAGGTAGATGTAAAAATATTTATCCTTTTGTGGTGGATAGATCATGGGTATTTGTGCCAACTCTTGCTTAATGTTTTCAAAGGCTTCTTGGCATTGAGCCATCCACTCATAGTAAACTCCTTTCTTAGGTGTTATATGGATTGTAATTTATATATAAGTCTGGCAATGAACCTATAGAAAAATTATAATCTACCTTTTAATCCTTAAATATCCTTAAGGTAACTTGAAATTGCCAAGTTGGGTATGGCCTTAACCTTTTTATAATTAAAACATATTTCCACTTCAGATACTATAAAGCCAAGCATCTTACTAGTTTTAACACCAAAGAAACACTTCTTAGGGTTAAGCCTGAGCTCATATTTGAGGCATCATTTTAGTAGGAGGTCAAGGTTATGTGCATGATCACTGGCCATTTTGGACTTAATGACTACATTGTCCACATAGTCATTAAGTAATCCTAGCATATAGTCACTAAAGATATACATCATGACTCATTGATAGGTTACCCCTGTGTTCTTTAGATCAAAAGGCATCATGGTGTAGTAAAAAGTTCTCGAAGGGGCCATGAAGGTCATATAGAGTTGATGATCTAGGTTAATCCTAACTTGGTTGTATCTTGAGAACCCATCCATGAAGGATAACAAGGCATGTTCAACTATAATATCAATAAGTTGGTTAATACTAGGCAAAGGGAAATAATCTTTAATGGTTGCCTTATTTAAGTCTCAAAAATGTTGTCACATTTGACCATTTGATGGAACAGGCATAAAAATAATTTTTTTTATTATATGGTCTATTTTGAATTTTGGAAAAATTTAAAGAGATACAATCAGTTTTGAATTCCATTCTTGATGTACCAAACAAGAAATGAATGTGCAATAGCCATCTTTAATTAAAATGAAAATCCAAGTTGAAAAGCAAGAATTGGATGAAGAAAAAATAATTTTTTTTTTCATATTATTCAAGTTTCCTACAATAGATTCATTATGTGTGCAATTCATAACTAAAAATAGCAAATGTGGATTTGGAAATTTGAATCTATGTAATATTTTATAGTTGATTAAACAAGTTGAATAAAAGCCCTATAATCTGTAGAATAGGGGATTACCCAAATATCAATTACCAGGAAATGAGCACATAAGTGTGTAAATAATTTGAGAATGAAAAAAAATAGGATACTAGATTCAAGTCAGGATGTGCTGGATTTATGCTTGATACCAGAATTGTAAGAAATAGCAATGGTAGGGTTTTGATCTGTGGCAGTAGCCAGACATAGAGCACCATAGGGCAACACAATGGTAGGGTTTTGATCCATGGCGATAGCAAATGCATCATCAACAATCCTCATCAATAATAGCCATCCAACCACTACTAAGTTCAATACCACTATTACTTCTATTGCGATTACATTGGTGCTAGTAGCATGGCATCTAGGATGTTGGTGGTTAGTTAGATTTCATTATACTTCCATCGTGGTTATCTCTGAAGTCATGTTTCATAACTATTGAGTTTGAGTGCAAGGGTTTCTTAGCATTTGATAGAAATGGCAAGGATTTTAGGAGCATCATGCACATTAGGCCAATGTTATAATGGCTACCTTCACTGCTAACCGCAAGTGCTCCTTGGTAGCTGTCAACAATACTTTAGAGACTCGGTGTGTTCATTAATGCTGTAGTCCAAATTTCTATCATCATGGGTGGCTAGTTATGGCCAGGGTTCTAGGAGTGCTACCTTCATTTTTCTTTCCCAAATCAAGCAAGAATGGCATGTCAATGTGTTGGCGACTGTTTGGGACATGACCACCAACGGTGTGTCCTCGAATAGGATTTAGATGCTTGTTGGTCTCTAGCAGCACCAAGGCCTAGATACCTCCAAATAGACTCAGTAGTTAATGTGAGTATGTATGTGTGCTATTGTGGTGTGCAGTTGTGAAAAATGAAACGATTTCATTGTGTGTAAACTATAAATGACTTATCTTAAAGAGATTCAGCCAACTTTGCCAAGTATTGTGAGTTGTTGAGAATTCCTATTTTGTTCAATTGCCTAGTCTATGAGGTCCTTATAATACCTATTTTTAACAAATAAAGTTTTGCAGAAACATTTGAGCATAACTCTGCGAATCTACTTCTAATTTTCCCCAGAGAAAGAGATAGTTCCACAAGAAAACTAGAAATAGAGTGAGATTCAATGGAAATAGACAAAAAAGAAAGCAGATTTGTGTTAAGACCTCAAATATTTAAACAAGGTAAAATGATACGAGTAAACACTTCGCAATAAAGCTACCCCAAATTCAATAACTACGAATTGTTCAAACTTCCAAGGCTCAAATAAGCAATTTCTTCAAGATAATCCTCTATGCTACCAAGAAATTGCTGTGTAAACTATCATGTACGAGACTCCATTTTGGCTAGATAATGGATGTCAACAATTGCATTCAAGAGAACCTTCAAAAGACTTGACAATTTCTAATTGAAATACCATGAAGATTCACTTTAAAGATAAAAGAAGTTATTATGATCCTATCAAAATACCAAAGATTTTCTAAACCGTCTTGACTATTGAATCATTCAACGGCTTGACTACAAGCAGAGGCTCTCTTACAACAATCTCAATAGTGGTTCTTATACATTGCACAATAATAAAATTTACTACTAAAATGCTCTTAAGGATTTCAAACACAAGTGCTTCTATGGCAAAATTTTAATAGAAATCTTCTATTATGCAACAAGAACAATAAGAGCAATCTAAAAATCCTAAAATTACTTGCCAAGCATGATACTATCTAAACCACTAGCTAAAAAATTTAAACAAAATAAAAAGAAATAAGCATAACTCATAGAACTATGAAAAAGAGGCTGAAATGTTGTCTTTAGCAAATCATCTTACAAAAAATCTTTCACAATTCCTTCTTTACAATGCTCTTCCCAAGACCCAAAGTGTGTCTCCAAGTGAGAGCTAATAGTTTTTTCTTCTTCTAACCCCTAAAGCCTTTTTATAGGGTTCAAAAGGTAGTTAGGTATTCCAAAATATCTTAGCTAACTTCTCTCCCAAGTAAGGAAGTTATAACTTGCCCAACAAGTTAGGAGATTACTTGCCCAACAAGTTAGGAAGTTGTAACTTGTACATAAAGTTAGGAGAAAATCATGCTAACATTGGCATGTGTAAATATTACAAATATTGTTTTTAAAAGCAATAGCCTATATAATATATTTTTAAAATAAATCCAAGATTCCGAATTTATTTTAATTATTTTATTTAGGATTTTAATTACTAAATATCATTAAGCCCTAGTAATTCTCATGAAAGTAATTTAGCATTAGCTATAATTATCATAAAATGGATATTATCTAAATGCCCCCTTTTAGTTACACAAATATCCCAAAAATTTCGTTTCTCTTTTTCAATGCAATATTGTTAAAGTATCTCTAACACTATGTATGTCTTAATTGATTAGTTTTAATTTAATTTCTCTATGTTATAGTTTTGGATAATGGTTGAGGGAAACTTTCTTAAAATAGTCATATCCATAACAACACTTGCCATTGTGAAACCCAAGGTATCATTGATGCAGAGCTTATGAAGGTTCTGTCCTCTGTTTCTTTATCCCTTCTTCCTTGAATTTCTCATATTATTTTAAACAGACAAACAAGTGGTTGCAGCTGCATTTGACATCTGAAACAATGTTGTCTCCATTTTTTTCTAATAGCATCGTTGAAACAACAGGTGTCGGCAGTTGCATTAGCTTTGGCTTGTTTTAACCAAAGGAGGTAACGTGTTGATGTTACCTTCATCTTCACAGACAAACAATTCATAGCAATTCCAACATCCACCAGAATGGTAACCGTTAATGGTGTAGGTCTTTCTGGTTAAGCGTATAACCAACAACGGTGCCACCGGATGCAGGCACATTATTTCTCTCATGATCTCCAATGATGAATTTATTATTTTTACTTATCCAAAATCTAAAATTTTTGTTAATGGAATTCTCTCGAACCCTTTGTCCCAGGAATTAGTCTTTAACCATTGCCATCAAGATGCTGCTATGTACAGGCAATGCTCATTTGTGTTTCTTCAGCGTTTGCTGTAGATTGGCTTCACTTTTGGCCACTGGTTCTATCTGCGTTGTCTCTGTTCTATGCTTAAAAACATGAATCTATCCTGTTAACTTCAAAATTTTCATTTCATCAATCCTTAGTGCTGTTTCCACCCCATCTGCTACAACAAAACAAGGCCTAGGCGAGTGGCTCTTTTGAATCCAGAAAGTTGTCAGTCTCTTTTATGATCGCTATATGAATTGCTAGGCTTGGAATGTTCAATAGAAGAACCTTTCAGTGTGAAGATCTCGTTTAGTTTAGAGCTTCAATCATTACTTCATTTCATTGGGACATTGTGGCCACTTTGCAAGCAAAGCACTGTCTATTTATGACCAGGAGGGGCGAATTTCTTCAAAATCTTTATACGCAGAGTTGCAACTCTTGGAATGCTACAAGTAGGTTACGTATCATAATTATTAGAATCTAGATATTTTCTGTGTTGAAACTTCCATGATTCATGACTCAATTAAAAAATCGTTGGTGCAAATATGATGGGCCTGTCATCGCTTGCTCATTTATTCTACGTGGTACAATGAAGAATTTGTAGCCGAGCAAATCATAACATTGATCTAGAGCTATACAGGTTCCTTCAAGGTATAGTAGGTTAATTGTTACAATAGGAATAACCTCATCGGTAAATCCTTGTTTGGTTCTTAGCTTCTGGATTTGTTGCTACTGCAGTGAAGAAGTATATTTATGGTTATGCAGAAATAGTATATTGAAAACCTTGTGTACGTCCCATGGAACTACATTTGTACAACAGCACAATGGAAAACACCACGTTCTAGGTTGCAAATGCATGGAACCAACTGGAACCAGAGCCCTTTTCATTGCAATCATGTTTGGTTATTATCCATTGACACTCTCTAGATTTATGTCTATCTAGGACAAGGAAATATCAAAGAAAGAAGCAAACAAGAACAGATCAATAATGTGGAATTTTTTGGTGGTTACTAGTCCCATAGAGGATCCTAAAAGCATGTGATTGAACTCTGCTGTCTGCAATTTTTCTACTATTATGCGAAATTTAATTGTGCGTCTTCTGCGTAGGAAACTAGAAATGACGTCTTACAGAAGGAGCAACATAGGTCCGTGTTGTAGCCGTGTGGCCCGTGGATTCAACATGGCACTGGTAGTAGTACCAACTCGAGTTCCTTGACATACTGTCACAACTACACTCCAAAACCTTACACCAAATCCTATTTCTGTAATCTTTCTTTCCACCGTAACCTTTGTGCGATGTTGTATGGATTAGTGGCTTGATTTCACGGGTCAGTCAGTGAAGGAAAAATTAAATTTGTATAATACAGTAAAAACCTAATTCTAACGACTTCTTCTTTTATCCTATGCAACAACATCAACCTCAAATTTTTTTAATTTGAGACCTTTCCAATTTTTTTTTAGCATTGTTCATATTTTTTCAAAGGTCTCAAAATAGATTAGTTTTCTAAAATATTGCCTTTTGCCAATGTCTCCTTTTGCTATTCCATGAAATGGCCAAAATGTGCCAACATTTTTGCCTCCTTTAAAAGCTTAAAGAATTATGCAAGCCCTTTAAAACTGAACTGTACTAAAATTTTTATTAAATTTTCATAGCTGAACATACAAATATTTTTGGAGGAAAATTCCCATCAAACATAAGGTTTGATAGTATAAAAACCTCATTCCTAAGAAAAACAAGAAACTGTACATTAGCGAGTCCTTTACTCATGGACTATTCTTGAGATGGGAACTGAATTGTGAGGGTTACTCTAGTAGGAATCCTCATCTCTCTAACTGTTTCATAGGAAATTTCTAACATGATGAAGGCTTTTCTGTTGTTCTCTGGCTTGGTGAAGCTCTCAACTTGATCTACTGGAACTTTTTCTTCAGCACTCATCGCATCTTCCTTTTCAGATGCACTCTTTTGTTCTTCTTCATTGGGTCCTTCATTTTCCTCTTGGGATACGAATGCTTCTTCCCATACCCATGATGACTCTTCATTGGTTGGTTGCTCTTCACTTTTCTCCTCTTCTTTGGTGCAATCTTGATATTGCCCCCAAACATTGGACTCTATCTCCAAACCTCTTGTGAGGAAGGAAAATTCATCTGATAACCAAGCCATGAAAGGACATTCTTTCGGAGTTCCACATGATCTAGCTTTTAGGTAAGCCTTCAACACATGTTCAGGACAACATCCCATCACATATGGAATAAAAGGCTTTCTCATTGCTCTCCCAAACTCCATCTCCTCTTTCAAATTAGCTCTCTCTTACTTTCACTACTCAACTTGAATTGAAAGATGATGAAATCCTAGGCAACCCAATCCTCTTTCTATAGGTGCTAGAAATTTTAAAGTTCTCCCCAAGGGTCTTCAACCAATTTTTCCTCTTTTTAGGCATTCTAACCACTTGTCACAATCCTCACTAAGTGGTGGATGAGTCACCTTCTCCACTTGTCACACTTGTAGGATTCCACTTGTCTCACTTGTGCTTGCCTCACTTGAAGGAAAAATATTTTCTAATTTAAATAAATTTATCCTAAATATATTTACTATTATAATATACTATCTACTTATTTAACTATATACCAATAGCATAATTAAACATAATAATTAATACCATATTCCTAGTAATATTATACATAATAGTATATACATATATTATTGTGTGTAAGGATATCTTCAAGTTGTATGCAATTGTCCCAAATAATGTTTTATATGCAAAAAATTATATGAAAATTGCAATTCCATGTCATCCAAAGTTGATAATTTGTAAGTATCCTCTGACAGTTGCTTCGTAATTTGAAAGGGACTAATTCGTGTCGGTGTAAATTTATTCAGTTTCTTCATATTCCATAATAGGACAAGGTCCCCTATCTTAAAAGTTCTTTTTAGAGCTTTCCTATCAAACCATCTTTTAACTTGAGAGGTATTCTATTACAAATTATCCCTTGTTTTATCTACTTCAACTTCTCTTTTAATAAGAAAAGTCATGAAACTTTTATTTTTATCAGTTTTTTACCATATCTTTGTATGAATTCGGAAGTTGAGCTTACAATCTTATTTGTAATTCTTGTTAGAAAACCATAAACTAAGTTATACGGTGATGTCCCAATAGCTTTCTTGAATCTAATTCGATCCGACCATAATGTGAATTGTAGGCAATTGATCCAATTTCCTGGATTTCCATCCATCAATTTCTTGATATAAGCGATAAGATTTTTATTGGTGGATTCTACTAGGCCATTTTTTTGAGGATAGTAGTTTGATGAGAAAAATAAGAAAATAGATTTTTCTGATGCCCATTTGATAAACTCCGTGGATTTGAAGGTGGGTCCATTGTCCGACACTAACACTTCGGGTAGACCAAATCTACTTAGAATGTGGTCTTCTAGAAACTTAATCACATCTGATGCTGAACTTCCTCTTAGAGCCTTTGCTTCAGACCATTTAGTGATATAATTAGTAGCTATGAGAATAAACTTGTGTCCAACTCTTGAAGGATTAATTATACCAATAAAATCCAAACCCCATTGCTAAAATGGTCTATCTGCAACTACTGGCTTTAAAGGGGCTCTAGCCTTTTGAATCTTGGGCCCATGAATTTGACATTTATAGCATTTTTGAATCTTTGAACTAATGTCTTGATACATGGAAGGCCAGTAATATCCATATCGAAGTATATGTTGCATAGTTAACTTATGGGATTCATAAAATAAATTCAAATGATCATGAAATTGTTCCAAAATGAAACTAATTTGGTCATTATGAACATATTCCAATAAAACCCCTCGAAAATCCTTTCTATATAATATACCATCTTTAACAACAAATCTTCGTGCTCTTTTGAAGAAAGCTCTCCTTTGACTTGCAATTAAATTATTTGAGATTTTTCTTGTATTAAGAAATTTGAGAATTTCATCATACCAATTCTCTTCATGGGTGTCAAGTGTACATACTTTACTTTCTCTAGTCATTAACTTGGCTAAAGTCATTCCCTTAATTTTTTTGCATATTTCCAATAAAAATCTGAAACTTTGCAACTTTATAAGCCATTTTACTTTTTTTAATCCAATCTCATTTTGGGCTAGGAACTGCTTGACCGCAGGTTCAATTAGCATAATGTGGACTAATGAACTTTCTAAATAATATTTAAAATTTTGAAATGCTTTGATGACTACAAAAGCTTATTTCTCTAAGTTTGAATAATTTAATTCTGAACCTTTCAATTGATATCCAAAAAATCCAATTGGTTCATCTCAACCTTCATCATATTTTTGTGTTAAAACGGCAGCGATAGAATCATTTGAAGCAAAAGAATATAACCAAAAATTTTCTTTTAGCCTAGGCTTCACCAAATATGGAGCCTCTTGTATAGTTTTTTTTAATTTCTAATAAATCTCTCTATGATTATGGTGTTTTCTCTACTTGGATGTTCTTTTTTAGCATATGCATCAAAGGCTTGGTAATTTTAGTAAACCTAGGGATGAACTTTTTCACAAAGTTTATCTTCCCAAAGAAGGATATAAGAGATTTCTTACTTGTGGGATGCTCAATATTTTGTACTACTTGGATTTGAGAATTGTCTATGGAAATTCCTTCTTGACATATCACATGGCCTAATAAGCTTCCAGATTTAGCCCCAAAGATACACTTCTTAGGATTTAATGAAATACCAAACTCATGAAATCTATCGAAAACTTGCTGGAGATGGTTAATATGATCTTCTTTTTTCTTTGAGAATATTGTAATATCATCCAAATAAACCACCATGAATTTTCCTAATAAATCCTTAAATGCTAAATCCATTGCTCTTTCAAAAGTAGCTCCAGCATTTGACAATCCAAATGGAATTCTTTGGTAAGAGAAAGTTCCCCATTTTGGTGATAAATGCTATTTTGTATCTATCATTCTTATCTACCATGATTTGATTATAACCTGAGAAACCATCTAAGAAAGAATATACTTGACAACCTGAGACTTTAATCAGCATTTCATCAATTCTTGGGAGTGGATACTTATCCTTTTTTGAGGCATCATTTAGATTTCTAAAGTCTACACAAAGCTTTATATCATCATTTTTCTTTCTCACTGGAACAAGGTTAGCAAGCCATGTTGAATATCGTACTGGATATATGATTCGTTCTTGTAACAACTTCTTGATTTCGATTTCCATAGCTGGTTCAAATGATGGATTAAATTTTCTTTGTTTTTGCTTAACTATTTTACAACCTTCTATTAAAGGAATTTTATGTGTCATCACATCTTGCCTAAAAGCTTTAAGATCATCATAAGACCAAGCAAAATTGTCCAAATTATTTCTTAGACATGTTAACAAGTTTTTCTTGAAGTTTGAATCTCTCTCCTTTGTAACATTCAACATCTTTGGCATCCTATCTAATCCAAAATTCACTACCTTGAAAGCTTGATGATCTGGGCTTTGTATATCCTTTCTAGTAAATAAATTTTTCTTGAACTCATGTTCCAAGTCAATCATCCTTTTTGGAATGAAATTAGCTTTGGAATTTGATGACGTTTCAGGTATTACTTGACCCTCAAATTTTTATTTTTTTTTCATAAATCTTAGTACTTTATCATCATCTTCAAATACTTGTAAATGTCTTATATTATCTAGTACTGATGGATGATGTTCTTCTTCAACCATTACATCCTTGTAACTTTCTATTATTTTCATATCCAATGTTGAAGCTACCTTTGCCAAATCATTTGCTATAAGATTCTCTGCTCTATTTATATGCTCTATTTGGCAATGTTAAAACTGATCTAACATCTTACAAGCAAGTTTCTTATAACGTCTTAAGAATGAGCTCTTTCTTACATAGTTACCCTTTACTTGTTCATAGACTAATCTTGAGTCTCCTTTTATGGTGATTACTCTGATCTTTTTGTCTAGAGCTATTCTTATATTAATACATAAAGCTTCATACTTAGCTTTGTTGTTAGTACAAGGGA
>MNCI01027444.1:5398-65143 GCA_015680685.1 Gnetum montanum
AGAGCATACCTCTGGTTGCTTAAAAGGTAAGGATCGGTTGATGCAGACACACAATGGAAGGTAGGTACATTGGGAAGGGTTAGGCAGAAAAAATTGCAAAAACTCCCCTCAGTTTGGATTCCAAATGATGAAAATTTCAAAGTGCATCAGGTGTATATATAGGGATTAGGTGCTACGTTGATGGGGCCGCATATACGCAGCCGTGTATAAGCAGGGGGCTGCATATACGGGGTCCCATATACGCAGGGGTGTGCACCCGTTGACCAACATTGACCAACCCACAAAAAGCTTGAAATGATGAATTTGAAATGCCAAATTGGGATGGTTGAAGTGTGTGAGAGGCTCGGACATGGCTGAGGACAGGAGGAGGAAAATTGGGACTTGAAAAAAAGTCAAAAATAGGAGAACATGACTCAAAAAGAACTCCGTGGGGAATAAATAGAGATATGGGACCCTGAAACTAGTCAACCATGAAATCCAAAGGATGGGAGGCTTAACAAGTAGGACCAAGGATATGTAGGTGGGTCCTCCCCATAGTAGGCCATAGCCTTAGTAGCCCCTACATATCTCCAACACCGGGGTCTGTGGGCCCTGGGGCCAGAAATGGTGGTTTCCAGTTAAGAATCCTACCCTAGACATCCCACCAAGACATGAGAGGCCCATGGAAACCATGATGAACTTCCGCAACATAAGACGAGCAGTGAGGTGAGTGATGGAGGGAATTGGGAAAGAGAGAGAGACGAGGAAATGGAATTCTGATCGTCAATCACATGAAATCCCATGTGCAATTGTGGTTAAGTGACTTGGTAGAACCATTCCTGAGTTTAGACCCAAAACCATCTGCATTCAGTGACATCACAGCAGCAGACGAAGTCCCGACCATCCCCCAAAGAAGTAGGAATGCACCCATAGAGAACCACCACTCCAACAAATGTGAGAGAAAGGAAGTGAAATGGGATGAAGTTAGAGGGGACCAAGGAAGTCCCACAACTAGTGCTTGTGGCCCATGAGAGGTGGTCTAAGGGGTGTGCTTTGAATTCCCACATAGTGATTCGTTTTTCTTTTCTTTTTTGGGAAAGCCTCATCATGCAAAGACCCATGCATGTACGCATGCATTCGACCAAGCAGTGTGCTTTGAATCCTCATGTTTATTTCTTTTCTTTTGTCTTTTTCATTTTTTTTTTTGAATTTTTCGATGAGGACCACACCATGCAAGGTCAAACTACCCAGAAGCTTCCTTGGAGAGAAGAATGTGGAGTAGTAGGAATTTCAGAAGAACATACCAACAACCCAGGGGATAAGACAGAGTGACGAATATTGCATTCCCCTTGAAGTCACACCTGATTCAAACCATTGGGTCATCCCTAAGTTTGGAAACTACACAAGTCACACATTAATTATAATGTTTTTAATTGAAGGGGTTGCATGTTTGCAATAGAAGGAAAATCATGGAGTGGGTGAATGGGTGGATGACGTGAACTCACTACCGATCTTATGAGTGGAAAATAGACGTAAAGTCCAAAGACAACCATGCGAGAACAGGAACCAGACAACTAGGTGGACTAGTCTACATTACCCATTGCAATGAAAAATCATCCACACTAGACATCTGAAGATAATAAGACGACGTATTAGCAATTACGTGAAAATGAAACACACATAAAGAAATAAAAAATAATTAAAAAAAGGAAAAAATGTACAAAGAATTTGCAAACGTATGAACGATGTTGAAAAATAAAAAGTGTAAAACAAAAAGATGTAAAACAAAAAATTGCAAAATAGTGAGGGGTGTACTGGAATGTATCAGCAAGGATGACGGTCTCCCCAACGACTGGGTGGAAAGGAGGAGACGTGAAAATGGAGCGAAGTTGTCCTAGTGATGATGAGGCAGTTGCACTGGTTGAGTGGAGTTCACGGAAAGGTTTCAGTTGTTGGCAATTGACTAACTGTGTTTTGGTAGGGTCCTTAGGTTTGTGGATAAGCAAGGCCCTAGATTGGAAGGTTTTAGAGACAATGTAAGGTCCCTCCCATAGTGTTTGAAACTTGGTCGGTTGAGATACATGTGAGGGGCTCAAATACAACACCTTGTCTCCACATCTAAAGGTGACCTTCTGAATCCTAAGATCATGTCATTTTTTGTTATAGGCCTTGTGGATCTCATTTGAAGATAGGGCCACTAATCAGTTTTCATCTAGCACACTTAAATTGATGAGTCGTTCATGTTGTGCGAGTGGGAGGTCAAGGCCTAAGTCACTAGCGATGGATAGTGTGCGGAGTTTGGCCTGAATTGGAAGTTTTGGTAACTTTCTGTAGACTAACTCATAGGGAAAGTACCCTACAGGAAGTTTCCAAGTGGAGCGATAGGCCCATAGGGCATTGTTAAGTTTAGTACTCCAATCCCTCCTGTATTTGCTGATGGTTCCGGTAAAGGTCTTGGTGATCTCCCTATTGGTGACTTCGGCCTGCCCATTGGCTTGGGAGTGGTAGGGAGTTGTAAATTTATGGGTGACCCCCAAGTTTTGTATGAGTTTTCAAAAAGTGACACCCATAAAATGAGTCCCATTATCATAAATGAGTGCACATGGCACTCCAAACCTGTTAATGATTTCTTGTTGGACAAATCGTGCAACGGTGTTGGAAGAATAGTTGACAACAACTACCACTTCTGCCCACTTTGTATAGTAGTCCACAGCTATGATGATGTATGCCTTTCCATTCGACAAGGGTGTGATGGGTCCCATGAAGTTGATACCCCAAATGTCGAAGGGCTCCATTGGTTGGATCCACTATTGAGGTCCCTCCAACTGTGTCGACATCCCATCATCTTTTTGGCATTGTTTGCAGGAGCAGGTGAACCATTGTGCATCCCTAAAAATTATGGACCAATAATACCCTACAAGCAAGATATTAATGGTTGTGCGGCATCTAGCATAGTGGCCCCCACAAGTGCCCTCATGAGCATATTGGAGGATGCGCAGTGTATCATCATCTAGGACATACCATCGAACTAGGACATCTACGCACACCTTGTAAAGGTGATCATTATTTTCCATGAAATGCTTGGCCTTATGGAGAAACTACTGTTTCTGTCGATGGTTCCACTTCTTTGGAAGCTCCTTGGTTGTGAGGTAGGTAAGGATGTGGTTGAACCAAGGGGAGTCCTTGGACAGTTGTGGATTGACTACCCCTACAAAGAGGAGTTCATCTAGAAATTGGTCAGAGAGGAGCTTCTCCTCTTTTGTGTCATGCCATCGTAACTGAGACAAGTGGTCAACTACCACATTCTTGGTCCCCTTCTAATCTACCATGGTGAGATCAAACTCCTGAAGAATCACCAGCCACCGGATGATGCGTGGACTTACCGTTGGTTTGTTTATCAGGAACCGAATAGCATTATGGTCAATATGCATAAACACCTTGTATCCAAGCACATAGTGCCGTAATTTGTCCAAGGCGAACACCACCGCCATCAACTCCTTTTTGATGGTGGTGTAGTTGAGTTGAGCACCCACAATGCCACGGCTTGCAGAGTGGATATAATATGGACGTTTTTGATCATCACACTGTGTAAGCATGGCTCCCAAGGCATAGTTGGATGCATCCGTCATGATGTGGAAGGGCCTGGACCAATCAAGTGCTCGTAGAATCAAAGTTTCTATGAGTTTCTTTTTAAGCAATTGGAATGCATATTTTCATTCCTTGGTCCAGACGAATCGAGCATCCTTCTTTGTAAGTTCTACCAACAGCTTGGCGATCTTTCAGAAGTTTTCAATGAATCACCGGTAGTAACTAGTGTGGCCAAGGAATGACCAAACATCTTTTATGATACTTAGTTTGCAGGTGATTCCTTGGATGACCCTGATCTTTTTAGGATCCATGCTAATCCCTATTTGTGAGATGCGGTGCCCCAACACAATGCCTTCTTGAACCATCAAACGGCTTTTCTACCAATTGAGCCATAGATTAGTGTCTACACACCTTTTTAGAACCTGCTCAAGATGGTCCAGGGCTTGCTTGAATGTGGGCCCATAGGTAGAGAAGTCATCCATGAAGACCTCTACCCCATTGCTGATTTGTTGCTAGAAGATGCTTAGAACAAGGCATTGGAACGTAGTAGGCACATTGCACAGGACAAAGGGCATCTTCTTATATGCGAAAGTCCCCCATGGACTTGTGAACATTGTTTTGGCATGGTCCTCTGGTGCTATTTGGATTTGGTTATATCCACTATAACCATCCAAAAAGCTGTAATACCAGTGCCCTGCGATGGTGTCTAACACCTGGTCCACAAATGGAAGTGGAAAGTGTTTCTTGAATGTAGCCATGTTGAGCAACTGGAAATTAATATGGACCCTCCATTTTCCACCTTTCTTTGGCACGATAATGAGTGGGCTAACCCATTTTCTATCGACAATAGAATAGATGAACCCCTCCTTTAGCAATTACTCAATTTCATCTTTGATGACCTGCTTCAATTTGGGGTTCAATCATCTTTGTGCTTGTCATCATGGCTTCATGGAGGGGTCAATATAGATCTAATGCTGGCAAACCCTAGGATCAACTCCAGTCAACTCAGGATATGACCATGCAAACGCAACAATCCATTTGTTTACCACCTTCAGCAATCTCTTCTTTTGTTCAGGAGCAAGGGTGGCATTGATAATTACCAGCTTTACATTTTGCAAAAATGCATATTCTAAGTGAGCCGGTAAAGACTTTAGCTCTAGGGGCTCTTGTTTGAAGCTCTCATGGATTTTCAACTTCCCCCAGTCATCACGGTCATCAACAATGGAGACCTGTTGATGAACCTCTTCCATTTCATCCATGCTTTCAATGTAGGCTTGTACAAGCCCCTCATATAGTTCCATACATAATGTGATACTAGTAGGATTAGCTATCAGCCACTGGGTGCCTTCTTGGTTAGTGGCTGCTATGTATAGGCACTACTAAACAGGTGATTCCTTGGTACATCGACTGCATGCTTGAATGGATATCCGCTTAGCGAACCATAACTGCTGCACAAAGTTGCACCCTAAGTCACTGTACACGATGCATGGAACGTGCTTCTTCTCAATCTTCTTGAAAGGATTTTCCTTTGAAATTTCAAGAGACAAATCTTGAAGTCCTAGTCGTGCATCCATCGCGCTTAGCCAGGCTCTTCCCATGATGATTGGGAAGTTCCCCTTGCATTTCTCCACACAGATGACCAGGAAATCAGCAAGATAGGACCACCCACAAATAGTGGTCATAATGTCCTCCACCAATCCCAAGGTAACAATGATGGATTGGTCTGCTAACTCAAGCCGGATGTTACTCTTCTTTAGCGGGGGAAAGTTCCAGTTCTTGTACATATCATGAGAGATCAAATTGATCCTTGACCCCGAGTCTAGAAGAGCTTTGCATGGCTCATTTCCTGCCACCTGAAGATAGATGAGGGTGCTTCCCAGATCAGGCAATTTTTGGGGAAGATGACCTACCTTGATCCAGTCGATCACGGCATGTGTGAGCATGACCATCTGGACATTGAAGTGTGGTTGGCTTGAAGGCTACTCGAGCGGTGGAATAGTAGAGGTGCCTGAAGGTTTAGAGGCACTGGCCATAGGTGTATATGAGGGTATGTTTGGATTATTGGGCTGAAAAAAAGGACGCTTTCGTGGCTTGGGCTTTGGTCAACTCGGCTAAGGTGCCAGTTGTAAGTTAATAGCCCTCGTAGCATTTCGTTGTTGTGGCTGTGGCAGTATCTCTCCCTGCATTGATGGAGCAAGTGGCAGCTAAGTGGGATGTGGTGGAGGAGTGGCAAGAGAAGGTGATGGAGGATAGAAGAGATGTGGGCTCTCCCCCCTAGGTGATGGAGATTGAGATCTAAAATACTCTTGGGGGTGGTAATGACTTTGAAAGACTGCATGACTGGAAGAGTCCCATGGAGAGACCGGTTGCTAAACATAGTACCCATAAGAATCTAGTTGTTTGTAAGGGTAATGCTGCCTTGGAGGTGGCATCCCCCATGCTTGTGGTTGCTACCACTATTGGAAGTATTTGTACGATTGCAGTGGCACTCCACTTGGATAATATCCTTGCTGCTACTAGTGGAACCACCTAGAATTTCCTTGTGGATAAGGTAACCTTCGGGGTGTTTGCCACTGTGCTAAGTGAGGGTTCAATGCGTACACCCCAGACTCTTGAAGATGTGACACCATAGGACAACATCCCTTAGGATGTTTATATTGGCATATGTCACATTCATCATCCTCCTTAGTGTCAGAGTCTACAACCTACTCTGCTATAGCAACTTTGCGCTTACCCTTATGTTGGGCATGTTCAACTTCCTTCTTCTTGTGCCGAGCATGATCATTACCTTGTTCTCTAGACTCTTCTGCAATTTTCAGCACACTTTGGAATTTTTCGTCCAAAGATTCCCACATCTTATCCACCTTTGCCAATATTTCAAATGCAAACTTTTGTAACAGAAAAGTCTTTTAATTCACTATTTCTTCTAATGGTGATTCATCCTCCTCATCACAAAATTGTACTTCCCTTTTTCTGAGGGAAGGATCTCAGTTGAATTCTTCTGCACTCTCCTTTTTTCTAAGTTCTCCTTCCTCCTTGGCCACCTATTCAATGAGGCAATGCAATTGATGGGCCCTTAGCTTCGATACTCGTCCCTAGGCGTACATCCCAAGGGTCTTTCACATTTCAAAACGGAGCCCATCAATGATGTGGCGAAGCTATGCCCACTAGGAATAATCATGACTAGGGCACTGATGCAACAATGAGTAGTACCTGCTCATGGCATCATCCAAGGGTTCATGATTCCCTTGTTTCCAGCCTTGGATTTGTTGTCTCAGATTCGCCACTCTAGAGTACATTTGATACTTGTCATTGAAAATTTCAAGCATCATACTCCATCTTCTGATTGATTCCGGCTCTAAGGACCAGTACCAACTTTCAACTTCTTTGGTGATTGTGCAAGGGAACAACTTCAGCTTTTGCCAATCATTGTCAATGTTCTGCAGGGTGCAGGCATCATAGAATGCCTACAGGTGAGTCTGTGGATCACAGTTGTATCCTCCTTCAAATCTAGGGATGTTGTTCATATCAACGCACTTGATTCAACTATCCTTCATGTGCCTACTAAGGATTTGGACTGCCTCTGCTATCTGGAGCATGCTCCGAGTAGCCAACAATAGCTCATCCGAATCATAGTCCTACTAAGGACCATGATGTCTATGATGATTTTGGTGGCCCCTCCTTTCATGACAGTGAGGTTTGTGCGATTGGTCACACATTTCCTCACACTGTTCCTTTCAAACCTTTTTACCATCATCATTTCACTCCTTTCTACCCCTGTTATGATTTGAGCCTAAGTTGGATGAAGGTGTAGGAGAGCAAGAGGATGGAGAAGAAGGAGAGGTATCACCACTGTTCCTGTGTTGATCTACCCCTCTACCCTGATGACAGCCTCGATCAACCTGCCCATCCTTGCTATGTGACCCTCCATCCCCTTGAGGATCTTGGTCACTTAGAGGCTTGTTCTGAATGATGGACTAAAGGACCTGCTACCCCAGGGGAAGTTTAATTGAATGGGTATCATGAAAGATGGGATCCCCATCGTCTTGCAGCCCTTGCGAGAATAAGGGATTATTGAATTATTTCCCCTTCAGGTTTTCATATCTATCCGTTGTTGTGGGTCTCATGCTCGTTGAGCCTCAGTGGGACGATAGTCCAGGTAGTCATGGTCCTCCATGACATACTCCACTTCACAATCCTAGATGCCTAGTCAGCCAAGATTGTGGAATAGCATCGTAGGAGCCGATTGGTCAGGTGGTAGCATGATGTTGCCCTCCATGTTCCACCATCGTAGATGCTCGCCTGATGTAGGATGAAAGTGAAGTCAGGGACATAATCATTGGGATGCTTGTACACCACCCGACATTCTTGTGGCACTGGTGGGTTGGATACCTCTCTCCTATGAGAAGACATATTGGACGTTAGATGGTCCATGTAATCAATGTATCTTACTATTTACTTTAATCTACCTAGCGTGAGTGAATGTTTCTATCATGGGTTCGTTCCAACAACTTAAATGATAATTTCACTAAGGTTAGATGACACATGTGAGACTAACAGTCCCCAAAAACGGTGCCAATGATGAGCGGCTAGGTACCCTTACATCCAACCATACAAATCACGGGCGTTCACATGTGACTTGGTCAAAATCCGTAGACTGTAAGCACTTAACATACACCAGACTCTAACCAGTGAAACCTTGGGTTAGAACGGTCATTGCCTTCCTAATCTCACTTGTGATGTTCTGTTTGCGATGGTTAAGTGAGATTAAGGCTAATGATTTTTATAGATTTTTACTTATCTTTTGGCGGCTAATTAAGGTATGAAAAGTAAGGAATAAACTATTATCTAATCTATAATTATCCTATATTGTACTCTAACTATTCCTAGAATAAGTATCTGATCCCATCTTCAGAGCACGTTCTGAGCATCTCCTAACACTTTTGGGTTACCAAAAGTTAAGCATCACTGGGTTTACCAAGTGTTTGATTTACGTTCGAGATGGTCGTACTTATGGCCTTTACGAACTACGAATCAATGATAGCGATTGAGATAACAATAATAGAAACTTAAGTAATTAACAAAGCATAAACATATTAAACTACTGAATGCATAAAATAGCTAATTCCAAATGTTTCAAGGAATGCTTGAATAGTTCGTCTTTATTGTCGTCACGCCAATGGGTTCAGGTACATCAACGCTCAAATAAAAAGCCGATCACTTTTCTTACACCTATTGCAGGCATTTGGAAAATATTCTATCTCCTATGGGAGCAAATTGCAAGAGCTTCGTTACAACGAATTGAAAGGTACCTAAATGAGGAGGAAGGCCCTCTTATTTATAGGCCAAAATAGGCTCCATGTAAATGGGGCCACATCGATGCATGAAAGGCTATGTTGACGGGGCCGCGTCGACACGACCGCATATACGCGGCCTAGTCGACGCATCGACTAATCACACTTCATCACTCTCTCTTCAGCTACTAGAGAACTTGGATGTCAATTTTGTCTAGAGTATTCAATTCTATTATCATGAACATCGAATTTTTTAAAAGGTTGTACATTTGTACACTTGGGCACTTAGAATCTGCTTGTTCCATTTGAGTTTGTCTACATGTCAATCAATAATCCCATACCTTCACAATATTTTGTAAAGAACTTGTTCCTCCTCTTATTCACTCAAGGATGAGTTTTCATTCACTTGTGGAGATATGAGGAATTGTATTTTGTAGTGCTCTAATGTTAGAGCCACAATGTTAGGTATCCGATATTGGGCCCCAAGATGCAATGTCTGATATCCAATATTGTAGGGTATGTGCTGGCCTATAAATATAGTGCTTGGGCACATGGTTTCCATATAGTTTTTTGTCAAAGCTTAGTAGAGCTTTTGTAGCTTGTTTTCTCTAGAGTTAAAATATTTTCCAAAGTGCCCACAGCAAGAGTCATTGAATGTATGGATCTTTATTCGAGCACTATTGTACCTGAGCACAGTAGTATGTGTGGCAATAAAGATGCACTTTTTGATCAAACGTTGTAGCACCTTGGCTAGCTTAAATACTTTATTTTTGTGTTTAATGTTTCATGCAATTTCCTTTAATGCTTCCAAGTAATTAAGCCAAAGTAAGCTAATTAAAATTCAATAGCAGTCAATTAATTAAGCACATAAGTACGATTGCTTCGTGCATGCGTATGACTCTTGGTAACCCCAACAACGCGTAACGTTTGGTACCCAGCAACATTATACGTGTTCAGAATGTGCACAAAAAGTCAGATTGGATACTTATGTTAGGATAGTTAGTTATTAATCAACAATTAGATTAAGTTAAATTGTTAATAAATTACGTTTCAATCTGTTCTTAATCATAGACAAAGAAAATATAAAATAATAAAAATCATGTGCATCAATTATACTTAACCATACAATTAAGCTCCACAAGTATAGTTGAGAAGACAACAATTGTCACAATTATATTTTACATCTTGGAACCAGTGTACTTAAGAACTTAAGGTTTGTTGAATTCGACCAAATTGCACATGAACGCTTGTGATTTGTATGATTAGGCATAGGGGTACCTTGCTGCTCATTGCCTCCTCTAACAAAATGTAAATAAAAATACTTTATCCTTGATGTGTTTAACCAAACTTTAGCCAAGACTTTTTCTTTTATAGTTTTTCGAAAGAGCCTTTCGTTTATCTAATTCCAAACTTGGTAATAAATCTTGTGCTGCAAAATGTTTCGAAAATCCCATAGATTGTTGTTTTCTATGCATGCTTCCCTTGCCCTTCCAAATTTCATTGCTTTTGCATTGCAAGACAAAGACATAAATAAAGAAATTGTAGATTGGCTTATAATTAATATGTTGGCATTATAGATGGAATACAATTTAGTTTTTATTATAGCCTCTTAGCTTTTGTTAAAGGCTCTCCTTGAAGCATTATGAATAGAATATTATTTAGCATTATCAATCTATGAATAGTAGTTGTCCTCTCAACCAAAATTACAAGCATAAATAAAAATAATCTCATTAAACAAAGTATTATCAAATTAAATTAATTTATTAGTAGTTCAAGAGAAAGTAGCTAGAAAAAAGCTTGACTAAAGCAACTAATGAAAAATTATAAATATTAAAAATAATCAAATGAATAAAGAACTGAGAAAAGAAATCAAACTTTAAAAGGTTTCATATGCAAGATCAATTATACAATAGCTTAAAATATATAAGCTTATGATTGTACGAATCAACTTTGTTAATTCAATTAGTTTTAAAGTAGAATAAGTTGAAATAGGAAAAGATTTTCTCTATTCAATTATAGAGATACAAGCTAATGTCATTATCTCATAGCTGAAAATTGTAGGAGCAGAAGATTCTTCATAGATAAAGAATTTGCAAACTCTAATGACAAAATCGTATTTTAGTTTAATGCCATGAATCGTATCTTAGGCAACATAATGTCATTATGTTGAAACTTGTAAGAGCAAAAGATTATTCCTGAATAAAGAATTTGCAAACTCTGGTGGTAAAATCGTATTTTACTTCGGTGCCATGAATCGAAGAAATTGGAAGAAAATAAAAGATCACAACCTGTAAGCCACTTAAATTGCAAATCCAGCCAAAACACCTGGTAACTTTGTAAATGGCACTTTTAAAATTCATGCCTTGTATATATTTTCTGAACCAAGTAAATTTCCTTTGGGTCTCAATCCAGCCTAATAAAATCCTTTCTGTTTCGGTTTCGTGGCTTTAAAGCTCCCACGTGCTCCATGCCTTGGACAGGTGAAATTTTTAAATTTCTTTCAAGTCTCACCTGCATCCTCAGAATCAGAGACATCTACATAAACAAGCAAGACAGAGAACCAATTAGAAGCAGCATTTTCATTCCACCAGAACACAAAAAAAATCAATGGAGGAAAGAGTGTGTGTTGTAGGAGCAGCTGGTTACGTTGGATCTCATCTGGTCAAGACTCTGCTGCACAGAGGTTTCACAGTGAATGCCACCCTCAGAAACCCCGGTATTATTATATTCACCCAGTACTTCTTTGAAATCTGCTATACACAATCATCATTCATGTCCAGATATTCCAGGTAATTCTCATCAAGGAATTTGGATTTTGCAGATGACCCACAAAAAATACGGCCTCTGCTGTCTTTGGAAGGGGCCTCTGAGCGGCTGAAGCTTTTTAAGGCCGATCTCAACCAAGAAAATTCTTTAGATTCTGCAATACAGGGCTGCACAGGCGTGTTCCATGTTGCTAGTCCACTTGCTAATGCTTTGGCAGGGCTGTCCGATGTAAGATCTGACCATAATATTTACAAATTCGTTCATCCATCCAATTTTGGCATTTCATTTTGTTTAATCCCGAAAACCCTTTTTAATTTTATTTCAGGAACAAGTTATAGAAGCAGCAGAAAAGGGAGTATTAAATGTGCTGAGATCCTGCAGCAGAGCAAAGACTGTGAAGAGAGTTGTGTACACATCGTCTCTTGCGGCATCCACACCAGTCAACGAAAATGGAGAAAATATTGGGCCAGTCGATGAATCCAAGTGGACTCCTCTGAACTTTGCAAAGAATCAAAAACGGGTCAGTCAATCGTACAAGAAAATTTGCTGATCTTCTCAGCTTTTCAGTTCATTTATCTGTTACTCTCTGGATGACATTCATTTCCTCCACGGCAGCCTTATTCCATTTACAAAACAGTAGCGGAGCAGACGGCTTTCCGATATGGGGAAGAAATTGGAATCCAAGTTGTTTCAATCGGGCCGACCATAATCAGCGGTCCCTTCATCACAGAAGAGTTTCCTTTCAGCTCTCTGTTTCTTCTGTCTCCCCTCACTGGTCCGAAGTTAGAAAATTTTTGCTTGCACTGTTGATTGTTTTTTCATCTGCAACTAATTCATTTATGACGTTCTGTTCAATCCGTGTAATGAAATTCGTCAGGGAAGGAAGATTTCTTTGAAACCCTAAGATACCAGAGGAAGTTCATCGGGGCTTTGTCGATCGTTCACATCGATGATGTGTGTGATGCTCATGTGTTTTTAATGGAGCACCCCTCTGCAACTGGGCGGCACATCGGCTCCGCTGTTTCCACATCAATTTCAGAGTATTTTGGTTTCCTACACAGTAGATACCCACATCTCGTATTGAAAATAGAGTGAGTGCTGTGATTCTTCTTCAGAAGAGGGTATCTTATATTTGAGAAAGTGGAAATAGAAAGATGTAATGCAAGTTTTGTTTTGTGTTTCAGGGCAAAGACGGAGGAGGATGATTATCCATTTGCAGAGGCTTCTTCCAAGAAGCTCAGGGAGATGGGGTTTGTGTTCAGACATGGATTAGCTGATATCCTTGATGATTGCATTAGTGCTGCCCAATTGCATGGCTTATTGCCTTGAATTATCCAGCCGTTTCGTATTTATGAAATAATCAGGGATTGTACCCCTTCGCATTTTAGCTTCACTGCTGCTGCATCAAACGTGCATTTATGCCTGGAAAATGACAAGTGTTAACTAGATGTAACCTGCTCTCATTTTTCACTAATTGACAAATTGAGTAACGGAGCATTTGTATTCTGGTCACGTTTGAATAACTGATGTGTTAATGTTCAATGCTTAATACTCATATAAAGGATTATCGCTTAAAGCTTTAATGTTTGTTCATTCTGTCAATAGGTTAGGTGCAAAGGGTCAATAGATGAGCTTAACTTCTTTGAGTATGTTTTAGAAAGGTTGGTAGATGAGGAAAAGCTTAACCTCTTCAAGTCTTAAACAAGAACGATGGTTATACCTAGGCTCAAAACTACATCTTCCAACTTAAGAAATAAGTACCTAGACTGAAGTAAAATAAAATTTAGGGACTTGGACTTAATGCTAAACTTTGGGGGTGTTAAAACCCACAATAGTTGAAATATAGGTACACCCAAGATTTATAGAATTTTATAACTCAATGTTACCACTAAAATCGAACTAGTAGAATTGGACTTGGTGCTAAACTTTGAAAAGATATTGAAAAAATGCCAAAAACTTTTCTTGATGAGGTGTTAACCTAATAGTAACCCTCTTAATTTGAAAGCTCTAAGTTATTGGTTCAATTCTGATGAGTAAGGGTTCAATTCCTACCCCCAATTTTCAAAATGTGTAATGGTGCTACCTTTGAAAAATATTGTTTAGCACTACCTAAGAGTCTTGTAGTAGCAATGTAAAAGGGTAGACTCAAGGTGGACTATGCCTTACAACATAGCATACCTATTTCACAATATAGAGCATACAACCTATTAGCCAATGATTAGTGGTGTTAGAGAAATTGTTCAACCTGGGTTTAGGAGGAAGAGGTTTGTCCTTTTTTATATAAACTATACCAACCTTTTTACCTAGAGCGAAATCTACTTGCTTAACATGTAAGCTAGTCCTCTACTTCTTGTTATGAAACAAGAGAGTAGAGTTTATCCTTCTAATACTAAGGAAAGACTATTTCATACCTTGGGAGAACCACTCCCCATGCCCAATGATAGCCTTTTATGTGCAAGGATATTGAGATCTAGCCTCACTATGGCATCACCCAAAAACATAACTAAAAGGAAAAACATACTAATTCTCTACCTTTCAAAAATAGTCTATCTTGGATCCACTTTGATGCCTTCCAACGTGTCATACCCAAAAAAAATAGAAGCCACTCTAAGTATTCCTATGATGTTTGTATTTTTCATCCTTACAACCAATCCTAAAAAACATCCCTTTTAAGATACAAAAAGGATTAGGTCTTTCCCTTGTTCAAAAATGCCCTTACAACTTTTACTTTTTACTAAAATGTTTCTTCTAAAGAGAAGAAGAAAACTTTCTCTAAAGACAAAAGAAAGCATCAATCAAAAATAATGAACAAACTTGTTTGACTCATAAGTAATATGTGTAGTGGACAAATTTGTGCATAGTTCAATTGGTTAAGACAAAAAAATATTTACCTAGGATATATAGTCAATTTACAACTTCATAACTCAATATTATGTACTCAAATCTAACCCATAACTTAGACATATAAAATCAATCAATTATGTAAATAACTCAACTAGTAATCTCATGGCAAGAATCATTATTAAAATATCCAAAGATAATGAATTAATTGTATAGGACATGGCGTTTATAGTTATTATTAAGGATCACTAAGGGCTTATGCACAAACATTGAACACTATGCTAGAGTAATTGGCCTCTCTTGAGTTTTTAAACATTAATGAAGATTTATCGATACACATAAACTATTAAATGCATAGCTTCTTAGCTCACACTAAGATGATATTTTAGAAAATTATTATTAGCATAGGTTGGGTGCATTGGAAGGGGTGTGTCAATCCCCTAAAGATAGACACTATTGAAAGCTACTCAAGACATTAATAATTTTCTATCTTTCATGCACAAGCAGATCCCTTCCAATGCACTTGTATATCATAGTACATTTATGCATAAGCATTAGTATGTGTATACCAATGAATGTAAATTATTTTGAATCTAAAAAATATAAGCATCCAATAGGTATTCTATTATTTCAAGTTGAAGATAGTAAATGTTTTCTTCATTATTATTATTATTATTTTTTACTTTCTCCCTCTGTCTCTTGGTAAGTGTAGTTGTTTCATGAGACTTTATCAAAGAACTATGGTAGCTTTTAGTATCTTGAAATTGCTTGGTTAATGCAAAGTTAGAGTCTCTGTGATGATAATAAATCCCATATTTAGTTTTCCTTTAATCAAATATGGGATTTAATAAATTAATAAAAACTAATAAACTTTATAACTTTTATTTAATTAATAAAGTTTGTACTAGGTTGTATGATAATTTCACCTAAACTAAGGAGACCATATCTATTTGATATAGTACTGAACCATCAAGAATGTAGTTTTTCTTTATTTATCTTTATGTATATATTTGTTATTACACGTATCTCATTGGGATACGTACATAAGCCATATCAAGGGATTGGAACATGTGTATGTTTTCTATTTTCTTAAATTATTTTATTGCTATTCATTAATTTATGAAATGCATAAAAATAATAAAAAGTACATAAAATATTCTCTCTTGAGGTATCATGATATCATAGTTGTATTTTCTATACCATAGCTTTTATTCATTTATTACAACATAGTAAGAATAAGATTAAGATTTTAATTTTCATCCCTTTAATAAAATTATAGTTGGATTGTCATGTGTTTTGTTAATACCATTCTTATAGTTACATCTAATAAGTGCTCATCAATAAGAAATGGGATTGAGGCAAGATGATTAATATGGAGATAGGCTAGTAATGCATTATGTGTCAAAGAAGATTTATTACCATTTAAAATTCTTTTATAAGTGTATTTAGAGAGTTAAACTTTTGATCTTGTATCTAACATAGCAAATCCACACATCTTGATCTAAAATATCGAAGACTATTCTTTCATTAGGGTGGTTTCCATGCATATGGAGGAAATTGGTATACCTATTAGTTCATCTAAACTAGTACATAAACCTGTAATTGTGGCCCTAGCTTAAGCTTTAATATCTTTCAAAATTCCAAGAAAGCCTTCAAATCAAGGATCATATGTCAAAATTATCATACTAACTCATGTAGTGAGTGATTAAATTAAGGTAGAAATGCTTTCCCAAAAGAGGATAAACTTAGAAAGTTCCTTAATTTATTTGCAAATTACTGGAAACCTACCATGCAAAGCTCTTTTAGACAAATATTTTAGGATAAATTTGATCTCATAAGAAACATACAAGTCTTGGAACCCACTAACACTTAAAAAGTGCAACATCAGACTTAAGCTTGTTGATTAGTTCATCACTATCTTGTTGGAGTAGGTGAAGGATGTGGTGACCATCCTTAGTAGGTGGTCTTGTACTTAAATTTCCTAGTAATTGATGTGGGAAATAGCAAGGGATAATTTCCTATCATCATGAAATAAGCTTGGCTTAGCAATATTCATGCCAAGTTTGGAATAAGAGACCTTTTCTTGGAGATCTCCAAGGAAAAAATTATAATGTTACAAAAGTAGAGTGTTTCATGCATTGCATACGGTAACCCAAGGTGTAATTGTGTATAGAAAATTTGGGACATTAAGTAGATAATGATCATAACAGGCAACATATGTGCATAGTAAGTGTGTGTACAATAGTACCTATATGTAATAATCACAAAGTAAGAAGACATGTAGTGGCTAATAATTAAAGAAGAGTGCAAGTCAGATATATGCATGAAACTAGTAGAGAAGCTCACAAGTGCCGATATAGATAAATTGAATAAAATGGAATCAATTAGATAAGAACTTTCCTAAGCAAGTCATTACTAAGAAGAATATATTGACTAGGGAAAGTTAGAAATGCTAGAAAAGAAAGAGCTAGAGCCTATTGAATTGAAGATATTACTAAATGTTTTTGAATATGCATTACTAAACAATGGTAAACTAGTAATTTTTGATGCTAACTTCAACAAGAAATAAAAAGTAGAAGTTTCTGGAAGTTATCAAAAATTGGCTAATATTCTTTGTTTAGTCATATGATGAAATTACATGTATTGATCCATGCATATGCCAACATCACATCTATACAGATCTAGCCATGAAACCATGTTACTAACCTCAATGAAGATTGAAACCCAAGCTAATACAAGTTGTTAAACATGAGATTGAAAAGATACTCAAAGTAGGATTAGTCTATCCCATTGTTAATATTGAGTGGGTGAGCCCACTTGTCATTGTTTTAAAGAAGGACTACAAGTGGAGGATCTACATTAATTTTAGGTTGTTGAACATCATATTTGAAGATCATTTTCACTATCATTTGCTGACCAAGTTTTGGATACCATTAAACAGCATAAATACTATACCTTTTTTGATAAATACAGTAGGTACAATCAAATCCAAATCATTCTAAAAGATCAAATCAAAACCATCTTCATGAGTTCTTAGAAAATGTTTGCATATAAGAAGATTGATGATCAAATTGGTGATTTGGAATAATAATTACTATGTTTTTCCATCATGTTACTTGTCTCTTGAAGTTAGTCATGGTTTCATAGGTTGATAATAGTGTTTTTCTAAATATTTATTCATAATGATATACTTGTTAAGCTAATCTTTACATCATTTAGATGTTTGCTGATGAAGTAGAGTTGATTGGCTATGTCGATGAGCATGTGTCAACGCAGCCTCATCAACATAGGGAAACATGCATCGATGTAGTGTCATGTCAAGCCTATATAAATGCACATACCTACTACATTTATGGCATGTTAACTCACAAGTGTAGCAAAGCTCTTCTAGTTTTTTCCTCTAGAGTTAGAATATTTTCAGAGTGCCCATAGTAGGAACTAAAGCAATTATATGAATCTTTATTCAAGCATCATTTACCTAGACACATCGACGTGAACGACAATAAAGATGAGATTCTTGAAATTCCATGTAGCACTTGGAATAGATTAATGTTTCTTACATGCACTTTGTTATTAATGCAATTTACATTCTTGTCTTAATTAATTAATGGATGTAATAATGAACACATAAGTATGACCACTTTGAGAATTCTATTTAACACTTAGCAATCCTAGTAGTGGCCATTTGGTATGCCTAGTAATTGCCACTTGGTAGCCTAGTGGCATTTCTATGAGTTCATGATGTGTATAGAAAGTGGGCCTGGATACTAATGTTAGGATAGTTAGCCTTAGAACCATTAGATAGCTAGATTAGTTAATTATTAGCCATTTACCTTTTCATCTACACTTAGGCTACAAAACATATAAAAATATAAATACAAATAAATAACATATGCCTTAGCTCAAACTTAACCATACATAAGAGCCTACACAAGTAAGAGCTAAGAAGATGATGATCACATTCCCCTAAGTTACCATCTTTGTCTATAGGCACACTTAAGAGCTACGTCCATAGAATTCAACTAGATCGCTAGTGCCCACTTGTGATTCATATGGTTGCTCATAACTCATCATTGGCACTATTATCAGGGACTTAGTTTAGCTAAGTGCACTAAGTAGGAAAAGATAGCGATATCATACAAAGGCATTGTAGGATCATTTAATGATAAATCATTAAAGAAATAAAAGCAGACACATTATTTTCTAATAAAGACTAACATGGCTTCTTCTCACAAGAACAAATCTCCATCACTTACTAAAGGAATCAATCAAAGATAAGAGGTTTATAAAACAACCCAATAACCTCATGTTGTTTACACCCATTTGAATCCTTACACTCTAGATATCACCTTCATCCTACATTAGGAAAAGCAACTACAATTGAGAGATATGGAAGGCAACATTGTATTACCTCCCAATTGATCTATTCCTACCATGTTAATGAACAATCTCATCATGTTGGGCATCGTTGCACTTAACATAGAGTATGAGGTCCAAGACCACATCTATTGAAATTATCATCCCATTGATGCCCATTGGAGGAAAGATTGATAGATGAAAGCATAATATGAGGCTTCTAAAGGCAAGAGGTTCCCATCACAGTTATTCTTATAGCAACATAAAGAAAGAAATGCCTTCTTTTTGGGCCAATCCCAATACATAGACTCTCCCCTTTCTTTAATGAGGAGACCATTAACCAGAGGTTGCAATCAACTGTGGATAACCTAGGTGAGAAAAAGAATGGGTTTGAAGATTAGGAAACCTCAAAAGATAATAACCAAAGCCATTCACCTAAAAGTAAGAATAACGATAAGAATAAAGATAAGGAGAACCAAAAGGATTAAGGTAGAGATCAAAGAAGAGGATTTAGTAGGCATCATTTTGTTGTTGATTATCCTTCTTCCTCACCCTCATCATCTTCCTCCTCCAACTCTAACAATAGGAGTAGAGGCAAAGATAGAAGAAAGAACATCCATGATTGGGATGAACATGAATGGCGAGATAGGGATGATCATAGATCCCATCAGGATAGCAAAGAAAAGGGGCAAGAACAACAACAAAGGGAGGACCGTCATAGAGAATGAAGGCATAACAAGACTCATTATAGACATTGTGGTCATGAAAGGGGCCAACAAGACTATTATGACTATGATGAACCTATGCTAGCTACTAGAAATATGTTAAATATTTCAAAGGTAGTTAGAATCCCAACTAGAAGTGTGAAAGATAGTTGAAGAAAGTGGCTAAATATGAAAAATATCCCTTTATTCCTAAGTATACTCATCAAGAAAGATTAAATCTGGTATTGGTCCTTAGAATTTGAATCTATCCACTAATGGAGTACAATGCTAGATCTTTTTAAGGATAAGCATTAAACTTACCTCAAAGTGTCCAACTTGCAAAGAAAAATCCAAGGATGGAAATAAGAAAATCATGAATCCTTGGATGTAGCCTTGGGTAAGTATTGTTCTTTTTTGTACTAGTGCCCATGCCATGAATACTCTCAAAGGGACCAACTATGGAATATCATATATGGGCTCATAAATAAAATGAGGAAAACTCTTGGGGTCTATGCCCAAGGGAAATTTTTTGAGCTAAGGGCCCATTAGATCCAAAGGTTAATTGAGATGGCCAAAGAAGAAGGTGAACTTAAGAAGCATGAAATTGTAGAAGAGTACAATAGGAATCCCTCCATTCATAAGATAAAGGCATTTTTTTTGTAATTATAAGGAGGAGGCA
Organism: Gnetum montanum; assembly: GCA_015680685.1. Taxonomy (NCBI): domain Eukaryota; kingdom Viridiplantae; phylum Streptophyta; class Gnetopsida; order Gnetales; family Gnetaceae; genus Gnetum; species Gnetum montanum. The sequence continues at coordinate 25,606 of MNCI01027444.1, forward strand.
CTGGTTGATGAAATGGTGAAGAGGAAAATCTTGTTGATATAAAAATATTACTGAGATATTGGCTAAGGTAGATAAGATGTGAAACTCCTTGGATGAGAAGTTCCAAATAGATTTGAAGATTGTAGAGGAATGAAGAGACCAAGGGGGTAGTGATTAAGAAAGAAGGAAGAAAAAGGATAGAGAATAGGAACATAATAGAAACAAAGGTAAATCTGTAGTAGTAGAGGAGGTTTCAGATTCTAAAATAGATTATGATGGTTGTGACATCTACCAATACAAACATCCTAAGAAACGTTTTCTAGTGATGTCACATATGCAAGAATTTGGGATATACACTTTGAATCCTAGACTATCAAAATGACAAGCACCTAGGTAGTTGCCTTATCCATGAGGCAACTATAGGAAGTCATTCCACTAACAAATGTATTATTTGAGTGGAGTGTCTCCTCAACCTCAAGAGCAATATTAGTAATGAAAACATCCATAATCATGGGGGATGCCACCACCAAGGTAGTAATATCCTTATAGGCAACTTAATTTCTATGAATACTATTTCTAGTAGCTTGTATCACTACATGACTCCTCTAGTCATGCTTCCTTTTTTTACCACTACTATCCTCTAGAATACTATAGAGCACCTGCTCCAAGAGGGGAGTCTCCTTTTCCTTTCTATCCTCCTCATCACTCATCCACTCCTACATCACAACTGATCACACCTTTACTACTTGCTCCATCTATGCAAGGCAAAATTCTTGCATAGTCATAGCAAAGAAACATCACGAGGGTAGTGCATTTATAGTAAGATATTCATCCAAGTGGTCCTAAACCCAAGCCTCATAAGAGGCCATTCTTCAGAATCAGCAGTCCCATGAAGCCCTCATAAACATGTGTGATTGCCAACCTTGCTACTTCCACCTTTGAAATTCTTACCAAGATACCTTCAAACAAAAAACTCTTCCTAAATCCATACTATCATGTTGACACATATGGTCACAAATTAGATCAAGGTCAACCACCTTCCTAAGAAGTGATATGGTCTTGGGAGTTCCCTCATTTACTTATAGATCATAGGAAATGAACCATGCAAGGCTCTTTTGGATTTAGGTTCTATGGTTAACTTGATTTCCCAAGAAATGTGTAAGGCTTGGAACCTATCTCCTTTGAAAAAGAGCAACATTATATTAGAGTTAGTAGATCAATCCATCACTATTCCTCTGGAATTAGTGGAGGATATTGCAACCATCATTTCTAGGTGGTCCTATCCTATTGATTTTCTAGTGATCCATGTGAAGAACTACAAGGGGGACTTCCCTATCCTTATGGGAAGGACATGGTTAAGCACGATAGATGCAAAAATAAGAATTTGAGATCTTTCCTTGGAAACTTCCAAGGAAAATCAATTTGAAAAAGTGAAGAAGAGGAGAGTTCCATGCATTGCATATAATGGCATAGGATGCCATTACGTGCAGAAACTACGAACCATCAAAGACACATCACTTCAAGTATGCAATTAGTATGCAAAAATAATAGTGATTCAAAAGTGTTTGTATGTAGTAGCTAAAAAACAAAAAGGCACTCAATGGTTGATAACAGATGTGCATAGAACTAGCTGAGAGCCTTACTAGCACTTATGTTGAAAGCATAGATAAAATGGAGCAACTCCATTGCTAACTCTTCAGTGCACAAAGAAAAATGGATTGGGGAGAGTTGGAGATCCTTGAGAACTTCAAGCAAGGACTCCTTGAATTAAAGGCTCTATTGACAGGCATGGAATATGCATTTCTCAATAATGGTAAGCTAGTCATCATCAATGCTAGACTTGCTCTTGAACAAAAATATAAATTATTGAAAGTGGTGAAAAAATAATCAACAACCTTTTCTTGGTTATATTATGAGCTTACAAGAATAGATCCTTAAATATGCTAGCGCCATATCTACAAAAAGTCCTCCATCAAGCAAAAAAGATAATCACAATGACAATTGTATCCTAAGCTAAAACAGATTATCAAAGACAAGAGTAAGTAAATCCTCAAAGTTGGGTTCATCTACTCGATCATGGATAATGAATGCGTTGGTAACATATAAAGATCATTTTCCATTATTATTTGTGAACCAAGTGTTGGACATCGTAGTAGCAATTACTATTACAACTTCTTGGATAGTTATAGTGGCTATAAAAAAATCCAAATGGCATCAAAGAACCAAGCCAAGACTACATTCACAAGTCCCTTGGGGACTTTTGCATATAGGAAGATGCCCTTTGGCTTGTGAAATGTGCCTACCACATTCCAATTGTTGGTCCTCAACATTTTTTAGCAACAAATTAGTAGTAGGTTAGAAGTATTCATGGATGAATTCTCTACCTATGGGGCTAAATTAGAGCAAGCCTTGGACCATCTTGAGCAAGCACTTCAAAGATGTATGGAGACCAATTTGAGGCTTAACTAGAAATAGAGCCATTTGATGGTCCAAGAAGGAATTATCTTAGGGCATTGAATTTTCAAAAAAGGGATCGAGATGGACCTAGAAAAAATACAAGTCATCCAAGGAATCACTAGACAACTAGAAATGGTAAAATATGTAAGGTCATTCCTTGGTTACATTAGTTATTATAGGAACTTCATCAAGAACTTCTTGAAAATTTTCAAATCATTAGTGGAGCTAACAAAGAAGGATGCACCATTCACCTAGACTAGGAAATGTGAGAGTGGATTATAACAATTAAAACATAAGCTCAAAGAAACTCCAATTCTATAGGCACCTGACTGGTCCCAGTCATTCCACATCATGAATGATGCATCAAATTATGCTCTAGGAATAGTGCTTACACAATTAGATGATTAGAAAAATCCTTACTATATCCATTATGCAAGCTGAAGCATTGTGGGTGCACAAATGAACTACACTACCACTAAAAAGGAACTCATGGAAGTGGTGCATGCCTTAGAGAAATTCAAGTACTATGTGCTTGGATACTAAGTTTTTGTTCACACCAATCACAGTTCCATCTAGTTTCTCATAAGTAAACCAACAATGAGTCCCAGTGTCATATAGTGATTAATGATTCTTTAGGAGTTTGACCTTACAATGATAGATAGAAAGGGAACCAATAATGTGGTCATTAACCACTTGTCTCAATTACTATAGGAAAACAAAGAGGATGAAGGATCATTATTTGATCAATTTCTTGATGAACTTCTCTTTGCCAAAGCCTTTGAAGTGAAAAATCCCAAAGATTACAATTGGTATGATCACATCATCTTCTATCTACTTACTTAGGAGATGCCACATGAATGGAACAATAGGAAGAAGCAATAGTTTCTTCATTAGGTCAGACATTACATGGAAATCATGGGTAACCTCTATAAGAGTTGTGTTGATGGCCTGGTATGATGGTATGTAACTAATGCAAGTCAACTTTAAGTCCTCCAAGATGCTCATGAAAGTCCTTGTGGAGACCACAATGCTAGAAGGAGAACAACCATTAAAATCCTCATGGAAAGGTATTACTAGCCAAAAATCTTTAGGGATGCCCATCACTTCTTCTATTCATGTGATAGATGCCAAAGAGATGGAGGTATAACTACAAGAATGGAAGGACCCCAATAGTAGATTCAACCACTAGAGCCTTTCAATCTTTGGGACATCAACTTCATGGGGCTCATCAATCCCATGTCAAATAGAAAGGTGTATATCATCATGGCTATTGACTATTGCACCAAGTAGGCTAAAGCCACTACTGTCACGAACTGCTCATCCTCTATAGTAATCTGATTCGTACAAAAAAATTTTGTAAATAGGTTTGTTATGTCAAGGGCACTAATTTCTGGATACTTGGTGATGTTTACTTTGTTTTGCTCTTACCTAGAGTCTTTGACTAGCTATTATAGACAAACTACTTCTTTACTTGCTTGAGAAGTTGCCACATAATATGCCTCTATTGTCAATAATGAAACACTACCTTGTTTCTTGCTGATTCAGCTAACTACATCTATGTTTATTTTAAAAACATATCCACTTGTGGATTTTTGATGATCTAGATCACCTCCCCAATCTACATCCATAAAGCCATGCAATCTTAAGAAACTTTTCTCATAAAAAATGGAGAAAAATTAATAATACCTCAAAAATACCTAAAATTATTTTAATAGTCATCCAATGTTCCTTACTAGGATTAGACATAAACCTACTTACAACTTCTACTACATATACAATATCAGGCCTAGTATAGTCCATTGCATACATGAGGCTACCTACAACATTAGTGTAGAGGGTTTTGCTCATTTTCTCTATTTCTTCATTTGTTCTAGGGCATTGCTCCATTGATAATTTTATGTCCATAGCTAATGGAGTGCTTATCGACTTATAATCCTACATATTAAATTCTTCTAAGACTTTATTAGCATATGTAAATTAACCAAGCCATAACTTTTGACCTTTTCTATCTTTTTTAATTTCCATGTCCATGATTTTTCTTATGGCACCAAGATCCTTCATCTTAAATTAAAATGACAACTAGCATTTCAAATTAGTGATTTCTTCCATATTGTTCCATGCTATTAACATATCATCAACATATAATAGCAGTATCAAATAATTTTATGAATCTTTCTTTAGAAAGGCTCATTATCTACCCTCACAAAACCAAACCTTATCATGTAATAATATAATTTCTTATACCACATTCTAGGGGATTATTTCAACCCATATAAGGATTTTAGCAAATGGCATACCATGTTCTCCTTCCTCTTAATTGCATAGCCTTTAGGCTATCACATGTAAATTTCTTCATCACGATGTCCATGAAGAAATGTATTCCTAATGTCTATTTATTCAAGTTCAATATCTAAAGTAACCATAAAAGATATTAAAGGTCTTATGGATTTTAATTTTACCATTGGTGAAAAAACATTTTCATAGTAAATACCCTCCTTTGAAGAGTATTCTTTTGCTACTAGTTTTGCCTTGTATATTCCTTCCTCTTTTATCCTAGAAAGCCATCTACATCAATAATTTTTCTTACAAGAGGAAGTTTAACAAGTTTTCTTCTCTTGTTTCCCATTAGTGTTTCATTTTCTCACCCATAGCATTTTTTCAAATTTTACTAACTTTTGAATTACATGCTCTATAGGTTTAAGGAGCTTTGCTAATATGTAAAACATATGAGTCTAAATACTTAGGTATTCATCTTACCCAACTTGACATTCTTAATGGTTGATCTTTTTCTTGAGGTAGATATTCCCCATCATTAGATTTATGAGTAACTTGTTCTATAACTACTTCCTTGTCAATATCATAATAAGCTTTTTCTAAACATTTTTCTTTAATCATATTAGGTTGAGATGACTCCATAAATACCACATCTTTGTCATACATAATTAGGTTAGTATTGGGATTCCACAGCTTATATCCTTTTACATCATGGCCATATTTAAGAAAAATATATTTCCTAGAGTTATAATCCAATTTATATCTTAAGACATATATCAATAATTTATACTTCCAAATAATCTCAAATAATCTAATGAAATGTTTTTACTAGAACATACCTCTTATGGGATTTTACCATCCATTGATGATGAGGACATTTTGTTGATTAAGTACCAAGCTATCATATCTTTTTCTCAAAATTTATTTTCAACTAGGATCACTAAGCGTACATTGAGCTCATTACAAGAGTAGTCTATTCATTTGTTCCACAACTCCATTTTGCTGTAGAGTACCTAGAATGCTCTTCTACCTGAAAATACCATCAGTCCTACAAAATCTTTCAAATTAGTCCAAACAAAATTGGCCACCATTATCTATTCTAAGGGCTTTAATTCTTCTATCAAATTATTTCTCAACAAGTGCTTTATATTTCTTGAATATTTCAAAGACTTCATATTTGAATTTTAGGAAGTAAATCCATACTTTCCTAAAATAATCAACTATGAAGAGGACATAATATTCAGAATTGGCAAGTGAAGTTTTGATTAGCCTGGGATATGATATACCTTGGGAATTATAATTATTCTACCATTACAGGACAATTTTACTTTACTATAGTTCTTAACTATACATGTTTCATCATTCCCAAGAAAATAGAAGCAAACATAGCTTTATGATATTTAGAATATCATCCTCTTCTAGGTGTAATGCTATATGAAGCACTTGAATCAATATACTAGTAATTATAATTAGAGTTACCTCCAATTTTGACCACATGAATGTCTAGTATTTCTTCATTAGCATCTTTGTTAAAAGAACTAGATTCAGAATCTTTATCCTTTTTCTTTAGAAATTTACAATTCTTCTCCAAGTGGCTATGTATAGTTCCAACACTTTAGTATTTTCTTAGGAGCATCATTAGCAACTCTCTTGAATTTAGAGTTATTCTTACTAAAGGATTTACTTGATTGTCATTTTCTTGATCCTTTAATTACCAATGCTTTAGTAGGTGTCAACTTAAAGTACTTTCTTCAAAGTTCTTTAATTATTGGTTATCCTACAACTTCATCAAATTTTAAAGAGGTACTTGTACTAGTAATATTTTCAATAATATTTTCCTATGAATAAAGAAGTAATTGTAACAAGGCAATTCATTGAACTACTTCTTCAATCTTACTACCAATTTATTGTAATTATCTCATACTAGTATTGAAAGAAGTAAGATGAGATGAAATAGTATTATTTTTAGATATTTTTAACAATAATAATTGTCTTTTAAGATGCAATTCTTGAGAAAATACTAGATTGATATATCTTACCTACAACATTCCATAATCCCTTTATAGTCTTTTCATGTTATAAATTTATTAGCACAAAATTAGAAATATCTTTTTGAATTTCATCTTATATTCTAGTGATATTGTAACAAATCAACTAACTTAATACAAATGATAAAACAACCAATAATAAAAAATATGTTATTACTATATTCCCTTTCTTTCCCATAATAAAATGGAAGACCTTTTAAATCCATTACTATTTAGTACTTACAAATAGTTAGTGTTGCAACCTAATTAGTAACATTCACATTTGCATTTAAAAACTTCTATATGAACCTTTCATAATATTCATTTACTCAGAGATGTGAGCATGGATCCTATGGTGTTTTACGTTATTATTCCACTAATGCTTGGTCTAATAAGATAATTTTGTCTCCTTAAAGACACTATTCTTCTGTTGCTATATCCAACATCTATACACTATAACTAAGTAGCCATATAAAGTCTTTCATAAAGGATTATGTGAAATGATGAAAATGTTTAAGAAAATAAGTAAAGGATAATTATTATAAAGAAACTAAAAATAAGTGAACTACATATTGCAAGTTTAAGAAAATTAATAGCATTAGTGGTCACATACTAAATAGATCCTAGAGAAAGTTAAAAATAAGGATAATCACCTAAAAGCTTAATGCTTATCTTGCCAAGGTAGGGTCCTCAAGGATTAGTGGATGTGTGAAATTTTGACCTCTTTTGAGTAGCTTTGACCAAGCTTGAGCTAAGGCCATACGACATGAAAAACAAGCACCTTACCATTACTCATAGTGATATTAAAAATACCAATACTCAAAACATTATCTCCTAATATTAATGAAAATTTTACCTTTAAGAATAAGTTCTTGCTAATTTAAAATAGATATTAGTATACTTGTACCCTTTTGTAAACTTATTCAAAATTACTTAGTAACTTGGTGAATAAAGTTTTTAAATATTATTTCATGTATTTAATAAGGATTCTACTTTTTAGTTTCAATGTAAAGTTAAAATTGTTTCCTAAACTTCATCTAATACCCATATTGCTTTGCCCAACAATGGCAACTCAAAAAAAATTAGACAATGATTTAAAGTAATAATGATGATCTTCAACTGCATGAGAAATTTAGCACTTTGTTGCTCATAATAATTTGGAATGATAAACATAGATTTCTTTTATTCTTCTTTGTATACCATTAAATTCAAAAGATTATTCAACAATGTAATTGTATAATAAATTCTCACAAGTTGAACTTAACTCTTAAAAAATCCACATTATTCAACTTCTACCTATTTAACTAAAATTTGAAGATGGTTTCCCTCATGATATTGTTGAAAACCTACTTAAACCTAGCACATGATACTAAGAAAGAACTTTTGAATCCTTACAGCTCAGACTCCTCTTCAATCCTTTGAAGTCCTCTCAAATCCTTGTCTCTAAAATACTTCTAGATTCTTTCCAAATCCTTTGAGACACATTTTAGATGGGAGCATCTAATTTTCAAGAACATTTTTATAAAGAAAAGGCCTATTTTATTAGTTTTTTTTTTGTATTTTTAAAATGCTTTTTAGTTTTAGCATTTGTTTTATAATCTTAAACTAACATATCTATGTATCAAGCCTTCATTGAAGATTTTTGAAGATAGTTTGAATAAATCATTATTATGCATTTAAAACTCTTGTTCAAGACCCTTAATTTTTATAATATTATTTTGATTTAAAATTTCATAATTTCAATTGTAGGTAAAGCAATGATGGATCTTAGTAATATGGGTAGGAATGCATGACATAGTATTTTGAATATAGCAAAATTTTCTTTGGAATTTTATATACCTATAAAAAATAAAAATAAAAGGGTACATTTTCACATTTAAAAAATTATAATAACCTTTGTTTATTTTGCATATGTTGAGCTACAATCATATTTTTAAAGAAATTCTAAAGGATCTTACTTTGAATGAATTTGTTAATTAGATTCATGATCATAGTTAGTAGTCTACATATGTATCATGTATTAGGGTTAGATGTGATTCAATATTCTTTATGAGTTTTATTTAGTTATAGTGAAATTAAAACTAAAATTTTATTGCCCTTTATTTCATTAGCTCCTTCTACCATGGATTTCATTATATTTAAAATTCCACCTTGATAGATGAAAAGTAGAATATCTATGCTATTACCTTAGAAAATTCTAGTTTCTATTTGATTTATAATCTCAATCTTACCCATGCCCATTTTCACATCTTTGCTTACAACCTTAGGCTAGTAATTTACTTTTGATGCATATAGTTTAAGTATCCTTGATGATGACAATGCACATATGCACATTTAATAGCAACTCTAACATATGTGTTAGATATGATAATAGTCCCTTACATATACTTTAGAGATAATTTGTTTATTATCTTTTTTTTTAAAACAAGATTACTAGCATGTTAACATTATACTTTTTTAAAGAGAATGATTGATTAAAATATACAAACTTATTGCTAAAATGTAATTTTTAGGGTTAACTTCAAATTTTTTTTAATAGCCTTTTAAAAGCAACATGATGCCTGATGACTTATTTAAATATTCCACCATTATAGCTAGGGATGAATAAACTAGACCAAGCAATACTACATATCAAAATTAACCTACACAACTAGCCATCCATGAACCAGTTTTGATAATTGATTAGTTATTTGGTGATAAGACAATCAATTCATGCTTCATAGTGGTGGCTTTCCACACTTAGCTTTTTTAACACTATATATCAAAGGTTGGTTTTGATTCAATATTATATAACTTGTAAAGAAATACAATTGTAAAGCATCCGGAAAGCATTTGTCAACTTTCACTTGTAGGAAAACATCCATGAATGCACAATGACAACATTCACCACTTGTGATTTCTTACAAGATGAGCCAATGTAGCACACGTAAATTGTGTTCTTCTACTTTTACATATGCATATGCATACCCTCTATTTTAAATAAAATTTATGATGTTGCCCTATAGGAGTTNTCCTCTATTTTAAATAAAATTTATGATGTTGCCCTATAGGAGTTCCTGGGACTTTTTGTTTAGTTGGAATTCTCTTCCTTGAAGCTGATGCATGATCCTTCTACTGGTTTAGTTCCTAGTTGAATTCATAGTTTGGGTGTCCATCAATTTTGTTGGAGGATCTTCTACTCTCCATGATGATAATGTTGTTGTAGTTGCTCATTAGGGGTATCCCTCTCTAACTTTCCTTCAACAAACAATTATTATTTTGGTTAACATTTTGTGCATAAATATGAGATGCAATTAATATGATATTGAAACCCGATATAGGTGAAGCATAGATCTACCCCAAGATTTATAGAATTTTTTTAAAAATTATTATTTTGGTTAATATTTTGTGCAAGAATATGAAATGCAATTTATAGGGTGTTAGAACCCCAAAAAAATGAAACATAGATACACACCAACATTTATAGAATTTTAAGAAACAATTATTATTTTGATTAACATTTTGTTCATGAATATGAAATGCACTTTATATTTACTTTTGTATGCGATATATAACATGAAGTTAAATATCATTGATATTTTCTCACCATTGTCTATGAAAGTTTCTATGTATATTGTTATAGCTCAATCAGTTTATAATGCTTATTATAATNCATTTCAGTGGATTTGTCCTGCATAATGCCCTCCAAACCTTAAAACAATAAGGGTAAAATCTGTTAGCTAATTCTTAATTGTTATGTTTTTTCAAAATATATAGTCAAATTGGAATTTTGTTTAAATTTAACTTATTCATTGAGATCAAATTTATAATTTGGAACTTTCAATTTACCATGGATATAAAATCTTATTCTTATATATACACTGTCTGTGACATGAATATAAATTTCACGCTATTTTGCATGCTCACTTCCTTCCATTCTTTAATATATGCTTTATTTAATATATGCTTTACGGTAGATACTTTGTATCTTTGATTCTTTGCTATTTTACTAGCTACAGTTATATTTAAGTTCCTATGAATATTTTTATATATACTAGAGAAAGTATAAAGTAGCTTGGACAGAGAGCTCATAACCAAAATACAGTTTCGAAGGTACAAGTGAGGATTTTGGTTTCAAGATTGAGTTGCCATTCAATATTGCATAGACTTTACCAATTGTAATATTAATCCTTCTACAATGGATTCAATAATAAGGTATTAGCCTAATGGTAATACTTTTGATTTAGACGCAACAAGTCTTAGGTTTGATTTTAATGGGAAATGTTGGGTTATAAAGTTCTACATGGACTATATATCTTCGGGTGTAGCTATATATACATTATTTAGGGTTGCAACACCTCCCTTACTATGATTGATTTTTCATAAATTATAGTAGATTATTCATTTGACTCAAATTTACTCATGGATGAATCCTTATGAATCTTTTAGGTGAATAATGGGTAGTATTGTCTAACATTTCCCTTTAGTCTTAAAAACAATTTTATGTAATGAAAATGTTGAAGTGAATACCTTAAGATGTGTTCATTGGAATATGAAAGTGAAACTAAAATTTTATTATAGACCTAAAAGCTTTGTTAGAAAAATTAATTTATGTAAAATATATCAACAACAATCAATCCTACATACAGTAGATGTATTCAATATTCATGTCTTTCACTCACAAAGTATCATTAAATACTAATTTATTAGATATACAAAGAAGAAAATAGATATTAATACAAACTATTTTATTTTTTTATTGTTAGAAAAATGTACATTGTTACTTAGAGATACTAAATAAGTATCAATACAAGTAAATAGAAATGCTTAGAAAACTTAAAAGTTCTTAAAACATTGTGCTCTGTCATTTAAAAACTGTATAGAGAGATATCTATTTAGTTTACAAAAGGAGAAAAAATAATTGTAAAAAACTAATTTTATTGATGTGAAACAAGAATATCCTCATTCTCCTACTTTCTTGGAATTGGCAATGATCATGTTAATACCAACCAATGATCAAAATTTCTGTTTCTTTTTATACAATTTGTGATCTTTTTAGATTAGGAATTGACTAAAAGCAATTATTGACTTTACTAGAGTTTTCTCACAGGGTAGCTTCTAGGCCTTCAAAGCCACCATGTTAAGTATGAAGTAAAAAGGCATAGTCACAAAATTGCACACGTTAAGTCTATTTAATAAACCCAATCAATTAGTTGAGCACAAATTCATTTTGCCAAGATGGTAAATCTACTAATTTGATGAGCAATAGCTCAACATTCAACATGAGCGATTTAAAATGTTCTTAGCCTAGGATGGTAATTTTAACAATTTTTATAGGTTGAAAATACAAGAGAGTCATCATTCCCTCCATTCTCAACCACCTCATAATTTTTAATCTTTATTTTTATTTTCTTATTCTTTTATAAACTTAGGTTTCCTTTTTATGTTTTCTCTTCTTAAAACAAGTTCATGTAACATGTAACTATTGTCTTATTTAAAAAATCCTTTATTGGCCTCATAGTGCTTTTTGCTAATTAATGAGGTTATCTAATATGAAAATTCTAATAATAAATAAATTCTTTGCAGAGAGGTAATTTGGCCATGGAAGTACTAAAATGGGTATAACAACTCACACATAGTTATGTGGATGTTTGCTATTTGGATATCTACAATCGAACATTAACATATGACAAAATGCCAAAATTCCCATCTTTTCTCACGACATAAATGTAAGGTCTATAAGCAAACATTAACATATGACAAAATGCCAAAATTCCCATCTTTTCTCATGACATAAATGTAAGGTCTGTAAGCAAACATTAACATATGACAAAATGCCAAAATTTTCATCTTTTTCTTATAGCATAAATGTAAGGTCTATGACATAAAGTTATGAGAAAATTGAAGAAAATTTGGTGTAAACATAGATCAAAACATGCATATAATTGATTTACACAAAATCAATGAAAGGCATAAATAAGGCAAAAATTGACCTCCAGCCATTGATGCTCCCGTTTGGACTACATGAATGTGTTTCAGAGAGTGTTTTGAATTCTTCTATCATACTAACACTAAACAATGATGGTGTATGTGGACTTTGAGTGTTTGTGATAGGGACTGAAAACTATAACATTTCCATGAGTTTTATATATTTTGGTGCCATTTGTTCTCCCATCGAGAACATTTTATAGACCAAAAAGTCCATTATCAAGGATTAACTTATGGTTTAAATTAGAAATATGAGACTATTCTTGTGAAAATTATTACAGAAAATTTAGTTGTTTTGAAATTTGAAATCATTTGTTTTACATAACACATAAATGGTTTCATTGAAGCTTTTCATAATGCATAAACTATTACATTAAAACTGTTTGTTTTTCATAACACACAAATGGTTACATTGAAACCTTCCATATCACATAAAAAATTACATTGAAACTTTCCATAATGTGTAAATAGTTACATTCTTCCACTTGGTCTCCATATTTAACCTAATATCCATCAAACCTAGCCTTCAAGAAAGAAATACATTAATCATGATGATAGTTCTTCTAAATGTGAGTACTATCTTCCATGTATTACAATGTATTATTTCTCAAACTTAATTCCTTATTTAGTAACTAAACTTTATAAATAAATTCAATATTTATCCAAGATCATGCATATGTAAATTTTCTCTATTAACTATATGTGCAAATTGAATATGAGAAAACTTCACAACTGAATAAGAGTTTTATTAAGACTGTAAAATTGTACATATAAACAAATTACATTATGGAATCAAGTCCCATCTAAGCTACATGATCCTTAAATGACTTCATTGGAATTCCTTTTGTCAAAGGATCAACTATCATCAATTTAGTACTTATATGCTCAATGACCACTTTCTTTTCCTTAATATGTTCCCTTGTGGCTAAGTACTTTATGTCGATGTGTTTACTTTGACTGCCACTCTTATTGTTCTTAACTATAAAGACAACAACTGAATTATCACAGAATATTCTTAATGGTATAGAGAAAGAATCTACAATTCTAAGACTTGACATGAAACTCTTTAACCATACATCATGTGAAGTAGTCTCAAAATAAGAAATGAACTTTGCCTTCATTGTAGAAGCAGCAACCAAAGTTTGATTTCCACTCCTCTAGGATACAACTCCTTTAGCTAGCATAAAAACATAACCAAATGTTGATTTCCATGAATCAAGACAACCAGAAAAGTTTGAATCGGAGTGGCCAGTCACCTCTATATTGTTAATTCATCTATACATAAGCATGCAATCACTTGTACCTTGAAGGTACCTCATCATTCTTTATACCCCTCTAATGGTTAATGCTTGGATTACTTTGATATTTACCCAACATTCCCATAGGAAATGTAATATCAAGTCTTATGCAGACCTAAGGATACCTTAGGCTTCCAATAGTTGAAGCATATGGAATGTTTCTCATTTACCTTTTTTCTATATCATTCTTGGGGCACTAGTTCAAATTGAACTTGTCACCCTTCACAATGGGTGCTATAGTTCATGAAAAATCTTTCATCCGAAACCTCTCTAAAGCTTTCTTGATATAGGTTTCTTATTGAAACACCCCCAAATTTGAGCTCTTGGGTCTCAATTGCAAATTCATCTAAGTGTCAAAATTTGGCAAATATTTCTAAGTGTTAAGACTACACTCCCCACTGCTAAGACTATGCTCTAGAGCATAGTTAGCATACTTGATGCAAATAGCCTAGATTTGCAAAATTTCTCTAAGTGTTGACAGTAGCTACAAAATTTTCTAAGTTTCCTGACTACGCTCTCCCTACTAGGACTACACTTTAGAGCATAGTCAATGTAGTTTGCACTGAGATGACTAGCTTTGCAAACTTGCCTAAGTGTCAAGCTAGATGTTGTCGAGTTAGCTTGGGATGGAAGAAATAATTTGGTAGATTCTCTAACTTCTAAGGCTACACTCCCTACTACACTCTAGAGCGTAGTCAATGTAGTCTACACAAGGACATTAATTTTTGCCAAATTTTTCTAAGTTTCAAGGCTACACTTTCCTTGTCGGGACTACACTCTAGAGCATAGTTAGCATAGTTTGCATTGAACCTCATTTCTTGGAAAAATCCATCTAACTGTTGGACTATGCTTTAGAGTGTAGTTAGCATAATCATGAAAAATTACCTTTAGAGTCCTCTAGAACTCGATATTGACATACATCTCAGCTCCAACATTCCTTTAGCAAGCAAGATCAGCAATTTGCATTTCATTTGCACCCCCCATTTGCCCCTAAATTATACCTATGCTTAACACCACTCAAGAGAGTGGATAGTGTAGTACCATAGCATAGTCTCCAAAATTATATTATTTTTCATTATTTTCAGGTACATTACGGTCTATTTGGCATTCACATTTGTAGTCTTGATAGAATTTTCATAGTTTGGCAGTCTCATAGGGTCCATTGGAGTACACTAGTAGAACACCATTTGCTTCAGTGGGAGTGTATTTGGGGCTAGCATAGTCCCAGCTACCCCTTTGCCATGTGGTGCCTGAGCCACAACTCATACTAACCCTCGTCCTATAAATACCTCAGTGCCTTACATTTTAGGGGTTTGGCAAACAGAAAGGAAAAGTTGGCATTTTGAAACACTCAACTAGCAAACTTGCATTCCAAGTGCTCCAATATTCAAGCACACTTGGCATTTGGTACACACCATTGCACCACCATAGCACCATTGCACATTCCGAGTACAACTTGTAGGATATCATGGTAGCCAACTTAGTAAGCTTAGATTTCATGGAAAATGTCACTTTTCGTAGTTTGAACACCCTGAGACTATGACTATGCTACCTACTACACCTATTTGTATACCGCGAACCTTCTCACCTTCTCTTTACAGTTAACTATGCTCCCCTACAAAACTTTTAGCATTCTTACTCACATTCTAGCACTCAATTGGTACTTCTCACTATTTTCTTACATACATTTGCTCATTTGCATCCTTATTTTGCACTATGGCTGGTGACTACTCCCATGGGCATCATGGACATCACAAACACTAAGCAAACCCTTGACACTCATTTCATTGTAACATCCATAAGTAATAGTTTGATCAACAAGACCATTCTAGGAACCCTACCTCCATTCCTACCAAGCCCTCATGTGGATGTGGGGTTAAGGCTATGCGACTGTGGACCTCTTGGTATACCATTCCAACCTTTGACATTTTTAGTCACTATAGTTTTCTGGCACTAGAAGGAAGGCCTTTATCATTTCCCTCTTTAGCCATCCCTTGATTGTTGTCTTGTGTGCTCTTTGCATCATTGGTTTAGATTGGACCCCATAGTTGATTCCCATGGAACCTTGTTTGACAACACCATAGTGTATACTTTACACAACCAAATTCTAGGTGCTTAACAGAGCATCGTTGGCTCTAGCATAGTGAGCATAGTTAGTTTTGAGCATAGTCATAGAGTTAGTCATTTTTTCAGCAACTTATACTTAGTCATTTTTTTGTGCATTCTAGAGTTAGTCATTTTTGCATTTTTATACTTAGCCATTTTTCTTGCATTTTCATACTTAGTCATTTTTGTCCCTTTTGCCTCATCAACCTTTGCACTATGAACCCCAAGTAACCTTTGACCTCCACTTCAAGCATGGTCATTGTTTAGCCTATTTAGTAAGAGATCCTTATTGAATTTCCTAGGGTTGGGGGTCTTGTCTTGGCATAGAGGTAATCTTTTAGGTAGTTCAACCTACCTCATGATGTCATGGTGCTCAATGACAAGCAATGCAACTTCATTTTCATAAAACGCTAGGTGGGTTTGTACATAGATTACCATGAAATGGACACCAAATGTAGTTATGAGCTCATTCATCGCAATGGGAGGGAATGGTTTCCTTCCAATATAGACTTCATCTTGCTCATAGAAGAGTACTAGTGGATGTTGGACAAACTCATCCACAACATGTGCCATGAGGTAGGGATTGACTAAGAGGAGCCCTTGTAGGGGGAGCTAGATGAGTTTGAGACTCAATCCGAGCATGATGACTTACTCCATGTCTCATTCTAGTAGACAACCTCTGCTTTTGTTCCTCCATTATCTCATAGCCCAATGTCACTGCCAAGATCAACGCATATGGCGGAAACTCATCAAACACAACAAATGCACAAGGATGTTGCTATGTCTTTTAGCTTTTCCTTTAGCATGTCCTTTGCCATCCCTCCATAGCCTATGCTACCTTCATAGCCTATCTAGCCTATTCAAGCCATTCAACCTACTATAGTAGCAACCATTACACCCACATAACCCTATGTGTACACTATGCACATTCCTCCCCTACCATATGTGACTCAGAAATCATTTGTCTTGCCTGTCATGTCAACACCCTTTACAATAGCCCAAACCACAAACCTATGGGCCACCTAACAACCACAGTGGGTAGCTCAAACAACATAGCTTGCTATAACCATACTAGGCTTGGATTAAGAATTTTAGCTGATCTAAAGCCTCATCAAAGAGGTTAAGTGGCTCAAGGCTACATCCTCTTAAATCATCCAAGTGATGGACTTCTACCAGGATGATCCAATCAGTTCTATAGTTCCACCATTAGCACTACCTATCAGGGTCCCACTACCCCAATTCACCAAATACAATAGTGAAGGGAACCCTAATGCCCATCTAGTTACCTTCTAGTCAAAATGCCTCCTATTTCAGGCATGGCCAAATGCCATCATGTACATGTTTGCCATGTCCTTGATGGGAAAGGCACTAGATTGGTACTTCCTAGGGCCTCCATCACTTCTTTGGATGAGTTACTTACCCAATTCGTCACTTACTTCAATTACAACTTAAAGCCTAAGGCAACCCAAGATCAGTTGATGCAAGTGAAGCAAGGCCACTTAGAGCCTATGCAAAAATTCATTCAATGCTGGAGTGAATCACTGAATGAGATCTGTAAGATTATTATAGAAACACACTTTCTAGCCATTTTCAAAGGCACAGTGAATGACTTCATCAAGTCAAAGATGTATTACGTTACCCTACAGTCCTTAAGCCAAGCATTTGCTCAAACCAAGAGCATCTAAGATGTGGTGGAGGCTAGCAAGGATTTTGCCTACATGGCCTACAAAAATATGAACACAAAGAAAGAAAAAGACAAAACTACAAAGGTAAGCAAGCAACTACAACCATTGCAATGGTGGCCAACAAGGCTAATCTAGCCAATGCCAAACCAACTGCCAAGCCATCCAAGAACCCGCCCAACAACAACAAGGTAGATGGCTTTAGCACAGTGACAAACAACCAGCTTGCATTGTTAATGGCCATGGCACTAGCTGCCACAAGTTCTAACTTTGAGTGCAAGGATCGCTCAAAGTACACACCATGACCCATCAAGGGGTTGGAGCTTTAGGACCAAGTGCTTCATGCTATATGCATCTAACACCAAATAAGAAGATAATGGAAAAGAATTTCTTAATGCATTGGCACATGTTAAGTAGGCTTTGAAATAGAAAAACACAACCTTAAGCTTGTATAACTTGATAATGACCTCCTCTACCCATCACAAAGCATTAGTCCACATGTTGACCTTTATCCTTATCACAGAGGACATCTAGTAGATGAGCAATCCATCCATGCTATGATGTTACCTTCTCCCATATAGGAATTAAGTTGAACACCCTTGGAATTTCATGATGAGGTGATCAAGGTGGACCCTAAGAAGGGTCATGTCATTATTGCACCAATGTTTATCACCATCTGCATAGGGCAATACAAAATCCACAAGGTGCACATTGATGATGGGGCAGGAACAAATGTCATCCCATACATAGTTGTCAAAAGAATCAGTCTTTTTGATCAAATTAAACCAAAAAAGATAACATGCCTGAAGTCCTTCAAAAGATCATGTGTCATTGTAAGGGGAACGATCATAGTAGCCTTTGTGGAAAGGGAGCAATTCCCTACCATAGTCAAATTCATTGTAGTTGAGGACATGCTAGGCTTTAAACTTATTTTAGAAAGGCCATGGTTAGCCTAGCTATGGGCTACTCCTCCCCTATCCATCAAAAAATCCACCTTCCATATGAAGGTGAAGAGATTATCATATATGATGACAATGTAGCCCCTTTGACCATTAGCAACATTGACATTGAACAGCGGTTAGTGGTGGAATTCCTTGATGACACTCTTCCCATGAAGGAAAAAGATGAAAAATGTGAGGTGGACCAACCTGAGGAACCAATGGGAGCACTTGGCCTTCTAGAGGATGCTTTGTGGGTAGAACTACCCTTTGAAATAGCTGATGAAGGTTAGGGCAAGTACTGTATCATATTGTCTAGGCTATATGAATTCCCTAACCCACACTAGATTAGGAAACAACTATGTGACTAAGGCATTACCTTGGTCCAATGGGCACTAGATGCCTACACATCCCACTTCTACATGCTTTGCTTGTTTGTTTTTTGCATTTTTTTTTACATTTCATGTTAGCTTGGTTATTCACATTTTTGCATTGTTTGCCTTATTATGTGTTTATTTTTTCTATTCGTGCATTTATTTCTTCTATTAATGCATTTTCACTAAGTTTACATTTTTTCTTGTTTACTTTTTAGTAGTTAATTTACACATAAAAACATCAAAATGCATAAAAATCATAAAAATTAAAAAATTAAAAAGTACTATGGTCCACCAAGGCTTAAAATTGACAATCTTTTCCCTTCAACACATGGCCTGAAAAGGCCTTAAACTATCATATGACCACCATGGCCTAAAATTGGCAATCCCCCTTGCATAGCATGGCCAGGAATGGTCTAGAACTACCAATGTCGCTTGCCATGGCCCTAAACTAGCATTGCATGGCCCACAATGGCCTAAAACTAGCAAAACATTTATGTTGTCGCATGGCCCAAAATGGCCTTAAACTATCACTAGGGCCTGGAATGGCCTAAAACTATCAAAGCATTCTCTACATGTGTGGCCCAAAATGGCCTAGAACTAGTAATCGCATCAACTCATCACATCATTAACATCAAACACATAACAAATGAATACAAAAGTCTATTCATAAAATACTCCATGTAGCAAAAATCTACTACATCTCATAAATAATAATAATAATAATAGCATGATCTTCAACATTATACAGTAGAAATACACAAACGTACAAAAATTCCGAATGGTAGGGCTACATTAGGATATGCTTAACTAGTGGTGCTAGGTGGGGGTGAAGGCTTCTCTTCTCTTGTCATGCTGTTGGGGCCCACAACATTGTCTGGTGCCTGTCAAGAATAGCAATAATAAGACAAAAATTTGTAAGAAAGAGTGCAATATGCAACCCAAAAAAAAACCATAAAACAACATAAAAAACTAACCTAAGAGGGTCTCGCATCGACTATGTTTGAAGGTAGGTTATCAAGGCCCTCCTCCAAGCATCAAAGGATCTTGGCATCTGATAGCTACATCTAGTCCTCTTAGCTGAAGTCAACACCCACAAGGGTCTTGTGTTTGTTCATGGTGGTCCATGTAGGTAGTTGCATAGGAAATATGGCAGACAAGGTCTTCCATGTAGGCATGATAATCTTTCACTCCAGGGAACCACTAACCACTCTGTGGTGAGTAAATATCTCGAAGGCCCATCTCTTGCCAATTGCCTCAACAAACATCTCAAGGTAGTGATGGTTAATAGACTATTCTTTGAGCTAATGAAGATATGTATTTTTCTCATTCTTATAGTGGGGTTTGTGGTTTTTCTCCATATGCCTCTACTTGCACACCTTAGCACTAAAATTTTTCCAATCTTGACTTTATTAGGAAAGCATATCCATTTTTAGCCTCTACTCAATAATCTCCCAAGTAGACTCATTCTTGCCCTAGATGATCAACTAATACCTAGCATAGTTGATCTCTACAATCTACCAAGTACTATCTCCCCATGCTTGAGCTACCAAGAAGTCATATCGAGATTAGAGGTCCTCGATCTTCTTGTCCTAGCTCACCACTTTCTCTTGAAGCTTGTGCATGTGTTTCCATAGGTACTTGATCGAGCATCTGTAGCTCTATAACACTTTTGCATAGGAAAGCATGCACTTGCTAGTTTCCTTGTACATACAGTGAGACACTTGCTCCACTTCGAGAGGGTACATAGGGATAGCATCCACCTTAGCCACCCAATTTGGATCTTAGTGTAGCTTAGAACCTATTGGCATGTAATAAGAAAATCACCATTAGCCATAGACTAAGCATAAAATCAGTAAGGTAACATAAATAAAACAACAATATGCATACTAAGTTTAGGATTCACTTGTTGTAGGTGATCTACCATATCCTCAACAACGCCTTTCATGAAGGTAAACTTGTCTAACATCTCTACCCATAGCTTCATGTGGTAGCTAGATACGAATGGTGGACTATTAGCAGGTACATCTGAGGCTACATAACAAAAATACAGAGTAACAACTAAACATCTAAGGATGCAATAGAAAAAGAGAAACAACAAATGACAATATAAGGTACATACCTAGCAAGCCCTCAGGTGTGAGGGCAGGGGCATCTCCTCGTTGTATACCATCAAAGAGGCTAGCAAAATCACCCCTGTTAGAGTGAAATAGACCCTCCACCTCAAATTTCTAGAAGGCCTCTATGGCCTCATGTAACTCCTCCCTAGGCACTTCCTCCTCCTTAGCTTGAGGAGGGGCCACCTCTGCTATTGTTGTCATCATTGCTGTAGCAACCTTCTCACCTAATTTACAAACATAACATTTTAGCATTAACATAATTTAGTCAAAAAACACTAAAAATATGAGCATAAAAAATATATAAAATAAATGGATATATATATATATACACTAACCTACAACATCTATGCACAAGCTTAGGATTTTGAGGTGGATCTTCTTAGTGTTCACTTGTTGATAAATCGTGTTTTTCATCACTCCGATATTGGTGTGGCCACAATATTAGGTATGTGATATCATGGCCCAAGATGTGATATCATACATTCAATATTGCAAGGTTACTCCTGGGTCTATAAATACAGTGCCCTGGTGCACAATTGAAAGTACATTTTAGCAATCAAGTAGTGAAACTCTTGCAGTTTGTCCATTTCAAAGTTAGAATATTTTCCAACTGCTCACAGCAGAAGGTCTAAGTGTGAAGAGATCTTTATTCAAGCATTAATTTATCTGAGCACACCATTGTGTTGGCAATAAAGACAAGCTCTTTGATCCATTCCTTGTAGCACTTGAGATTTTGTTTCTTACGCATTTACATATTATTATTTCATGCAATTTACATTAATGTTATTTATGCTACAATTAATTTTGATTAATTAAAAAAATTGTTAGGTTACACAAGCATGACCCCTTCGAGCATATGTGTGACACTTGGTAGCTTAGAGACAATTAGCGTTTGACAACCCAGTAGTGTCTGCACAAAGTTTAGGATGTGTCTGGGAAGTGGAAACAGTTACTTGTGTTAGGCTAGATTAGACCATAGTTTACTTAGCATTTAATCACTTTTACTTTCATTCTTATTATAGGCAAGTAATTTCATAAAAACAAAAAATAATAAAAATCTAATGCCTCAGTCACACTTAACCATACAATTACATTCCATAAGTGGGACTGGGAAGACAACAAACAAGCAACATGCACACATTTTTTAGCTCTAGCGTACTTAGTAATTACAATTTGTGGAATTTAACTAGATCGCATGTGAACACCTGTGATTCATATGGTTGGACATAGGGGTACCTCACCTCTCATCATTGGCACTACTGCCACGGACTGTAGTTCTTCATGCACTATCTAAACCTAGTGAAACTTAGTAACCTTGTTGTTCAAACCCTAAGAGTTAAATCCTATGAAAAAAAATTATTATCATTAAATTAAATCTCAACTGCACACTGTTTATTAACACAAAATTTCTTCTTCTCATAGGATCCCATCTCCACCCAGGGCTATTCAGGTGCCTCAACAATACTAGGTGGTATATGCTCATCCTGATGAGTATGTACTAGACTTTACCTTCATCTTGTATTAAGATGAATTGATGTGTTGGCACAATATGGAAGGCAACATTGTGTTGATACTTGATTAATCTATTCTAGGAATTCTCCAACTAATGCTTGCATGACACAGGCTTGAACATCTTCATGGAGAATATGAAATGTGAGATCCTGACTCAAGGGATTATCATCCCACTGAAGTGCAAAGATTAAGGTATCGTTAGCTAGAGCATTAGAATGAGCTTGTGAAGGTTAAGGGGTCAAATATCTTTGCACCTCTACTTGGCCCAATTGATGAAATTGATCACTTCTTTAGTGATTCTCCTCTCTTTGATTTTTTTCAAGGAGCCCTTAACTAGAATGTATAATCCACAATCCACAATACAAGTTCTGGTCAAAATAGATCAAATGAAAAAAATGGATCTAGAGAATCAAGTTAAGAAAAGGGAGACAAAGGAGATCATGATCATGATTGTGGTTGCAAGCATCGAAGAAAGGATGATAGGCATCAACGTAAAGTGAGTTCCCCTTCTTCTTTCCCTTCATCATCATCATCTTCTTCATTTGGTTTAGAGCATGGACACAAAAGGAATAACCATGATGGAGGTGACCAACAGGACCAAAACAATAGAAAGGACCATCAGGACAGTTGTGATCGAAGATGTGGGCAATCTAGAGAGTCCCATAATCAAGAAAGAAGGGATAGTAGGGAACATCGTAGGCACCACCATCATGGCCTTGATGAAACTCTACTTGCTACTAGGGGCATGTTGAATATTGTAGAGGCTATGAGGATTCTAATAAGGCATATGAAGGACAGTAGAATAAAGAGGCTGGATATGAATAACATTCCTCAATTTGAGGGAGAATATGATGCTAATCCACAAAATCATCTTTAGGCCTTTCAAGATGCATGTGCCTTGTAGAACATTGAAAATGATTGGGAAAAGCTGAAATTATTTCCAAGGAAACTTATAAAGGAAGTGAAAAGTTGGTATCGATCCTTGGATCCAAAATCAATCAGGTATTAGAGTACGATGTTGGAACTATTCAATGAAAAATATCAAATGTACTCCCAAGTATCCAATCTAAAAGAAAAAATTTAAGGGTGGAAACAAGAAAATCATGAACCCTTGGATGCTACTATTGGCTGATACTACTCTCTATTACATAGGTGTGCTAGCCATGGATACTCTTAGCTTGATCAGCTTTACCATATCATAGATGGATTGTAGTCTGAAACTAGGAAAACCCTTAGTGTTTATGGCCAAGGGAGATTGACAGAGTTAAGTGTTCATCAGATTCAAAAATTAATTGAGCAGGTAACCAAGGAGGAGGGAGACTTGAGAAAACATGAAAGTGCAGAAGAATATAGAAGGGACCCTTCTATTCGGAAAATGGGGGTTTGCTTTTGTGACAGTGAGGATGAATTCACTAGAAATGAGGTGGTGAATTAGAAAACCTTACCATTCCAGAAATTGCAATAAAAAATTATGGCTAAGGTTGATCAATTATAGGACTCCCTGGACAATAAGTTTCAAGATATCTTAAAAATTTCTAATGAGTCCAAGAAGCAAAGTGGTGAGTATGAGAGCTAGAGGCATAAGGAAGTTGAGCGTGCCATATCTAAGGGTAAAGGTAAAATGGTTGTGATAGAGATGGCTACAAATAGTGATTCAGATGATGATGGTAGATGTGATGTCTGCCAGTATAAACATCCTAAGGGATGTTGTCCAATTGTATCACACTTACAGGAATCTATGATGGATGCCTTACATCCACGACTTGCACAAAGGCAAATGCCCAAAAGATTGCTTTATCCACAAGGCAATCCTCAACAGCTCCACCAACCATAGTAATACTATCCAAGTGGAATCTCTTTACAACTTTATGAATTATACCAGCAATGGCAAAAACCACAATTATGGGCATCACCACCTCCAAGATAACACTACCCATATCGGTAACTAGATCCCTACGGTTACTATGTTTAGCAACCTTCATCTTCAGGGGATTATTCTAGTCATGTTGCTACTTACCAACCTCACCATTACCCTCCTAAAACATAACAATCACCCTATCTAAGGAGGGATGCCACCTATTATCCTCATGTACCTTCTATATCTGCACATACTCCTCCACCTCCTACAAAACTACCACTTGCTATGTGCATGCAAGGTGACTTGCCTACACAACCACAACAAAGGAATGCTACGAGGGAAGTTAATCTACAAATGGTTAACCCATTAAGTGGGTTGTAACCATGAACAAATAAAAGACCCTTCTTCTGACCTCACAGTCCACCAAAGCCCTCAACCACATTGGTGGTTGGTAACCCTACTCCTTCAACTTTCTATATTTCCACTTTATCCAAGACCCCTTCAAAAAAAAATCCTTCTCGAATCCATACTATAATGCTGACACATGTTGTATCCGATCGGATTTGAGCTAGTAATCTACCCAGAAAATTAGCTGATCCTAGAAGTCCCATAGTTTACTTGCAAATTATTGGGAATGAGCCTTGTAAAGCTCTTCTTGACTTTGGTTCTAATATTAATTTGATCTCACATGAAATGTATACAATGTGGAACCTTCCTCCTTTGAAGAAGAATAACATCTGACTAGAACTGGTAGACCAATCCATCACTAGTCCATTAGGACTAGTTGAAGATATTGTTAGCACCATTTGTGGGTTGTCAAATCCCACTGATTTCCTAGTAATCAAAGTGGAGAACTAGAAGGGGGTCTTTCTAATTATTATGGGAAGTGTGTGGCTAAGTACTATTGATGCCAAAATGGGCATTAGAGATATTTTCTTAGAAATATCAAAAGAAAATAAATTTGGAAAGATTGAGAAGAAGAGAGTTCCATTTATTGCGTACAACGATTCAAGGTGCCATTGTGTGTAGAAGATATGATTAGTAAAGAAAACATCTATCTCTACATGCAAGCAGTGTGCACTAGAAGCTAAGATCTAGAGATTTCTGTATGAAAAAACCACAAAACAAGAAGGTAATCAGTGGTTGACAATTGATGCTAGCATCAGTACATTATGGATGGAACCAACTGAGAGCCTAACGTAAAAGTACGTTGCAAGTATGGATAAACTCGAGCAAGTTCATCACTAGCTCTCCGAAGGAGTAAATGATGATGTCAATTGGAGTGAGCTAGAAATTCTTAATAATTTTAAACAAGAGCCCCTTGAATTGAAGATGCTACTAGCTAGAATGGAGTACACAGTTTTGAAAAATGAGAGGCTGGTTATCATTAATGCTAAACTTGCTACAAAATAGAAAAAAAAGTTGATAAAAGTTATGGAAAAGTGGTTAGTAGCCTTTGCTTGGTCATATTTCGAGCTCACTAGAATAGATCCAAGAATATGCTAGCACAAGATATACACCAACCCCACCATCAAGCCAAAATGACAACTGCAACGACGTTTGAATCCCATGTTAAAGCAAATTATCAAGGAGGAGATTGAACAACTCCTCAAGGTGGGATTCATCTACCCTGTCATAGATAGTGAGTGGGTAAGTCCATTCATGATCGTATGAAAGGAAGGAGATAAATGATGGGTGTGCATTGATTTTTGGCTACTGAACATGGCAACTTTCAAGGATCATTTTTTGTTGCCTTTCGTCAACCAGGTTCTAGACACCATTTTTGAGCACTGTTATTACAACTCTCTAGATGGTTATAGTGGCTCTAACTAAATTCAGATTACACTAGAGGACTAGGAAAAAATAACTTTCACAAGTCCTTGGAGGAATTTTACTTACCATGAGATGCCATTTGGTCTATGTAATGCCCTAGCCACATTTCAATGATTAGTTCTTAGCATTTTACAACAACAAATTGGTAGTGGTGTAGAGGTTTTCATAGATGATTTTTATACCTACGAAGCTACATTCGAGCAAGCACTGGACCATCTTGAGCAAGTGTTGAAAAGATGTGTCGAAACAAACATCTAGCTCAATTGGCAAAAAGGCCATATTATGGTCGAAGAAGGCATAATATTGGGGCATCACATCTCAAAATTAGGAATCAAGGTCGACCCTAAAAAAGTAAGGGTCATCCAAGGAATAACCCGTCAACCAAAAATAGTCAAATAAGTTCGGTCATTCCTTGGTCATACTGGCTATTATTGGCGATTCATTGAGAATTTTTCCAAAATCATCAAACCATTGGTAGAATTGACAAATAAGGATGCATCATTTATTTGGACCCCTGCATGTGAATTAGCATTCCAAAAATTAAAGCAAAAGCTTTTTGAAACTCCCATTCTTTAAGCACAAAATTGATCTAGAACATTTCATGTGATGACTGATGTAAGAAATTATGCTTTGGGGTTAGTACTCACATAGATGGATGATCAAAAATGTCCATATTACATTCACTACACAAGCTGAAGCATTGCAAGTGCACAACTGAACTACACCACCATAGAAAAAGAGTTGATGACAATGGTGTTCGCCTTAGAGGAGTTCAAGTACTATGTCCTTGGCTATAAAGTGTTTGTGCACATAGATCATAGTGCCATCAGATTTCTAATGAACAAACCAACAGTGACCCCTTGTGTCATACAGTGGCTTTTGATTTTGTAGGAGTTCAATCTCACGATGGTAGATCGAAAAGGTGTAGAGAATGTGGTCATAGATCACTTATCATGACTAAGATGGGATGACAAGAAGAAAGAGAGTCTTTATCTGATCAATTCCTTGATGAATCTCTCCTTGCTAATGCTATCAGTGCACAAATTCCTAATGAACGAAAATGGTATGACATCATCCTCACTTATATGCTCAAGCAAGAACTATTGCAAGGGCTGGACACTAGGAAGAAACAATAGTTTCTTCACTGGGTTAATTATTTCATGGAAATTAATGGAAACCTTAATAAGGTTTGTCCCAATGGCTTGGTTACGTTGGTGGATCCCTGATACACAACAACTATGCATTCTTCAAGCTAATCACAAAGGTCCTTGTGGGGGCCATTATTCTAGGAGATGGATGACCATAAAAATCCTCATGGTAGGATATTATTGGCCAATAATCTTTAGGGATGCACATCAATTCATTTGCGCTTGTGATCATTGCCAAAGGGATGGTGGAATGATAGCTTGAATGATGGGATCACAACAATGGATATAACCTCTTGAACCATTCGATATTTGGGGTATTGACTTCATGGGTCCCATTGCACCTCTATCAAATGGAAAGGCATATATAATAGTCGTAGTTGACTATTGTACCAAGTGGGCAGAAGCAACAATCCTCATCGACTGTACATCTACCACTGCTACTCAGTTTGTACAAAAAAACATCATAAATAGGTTTGGTATACCTCATGTGTTAATTTCTAATAATGGAATTCACTTTACAGATACCACTTTCCAAAAGTTGATGCAACGCTTAGGGGTTGAGCATAAACTCATAACTCCATATCACCCCCAAGCCAATGGTCAAGTTGAGGTCACTAATCGGGAGATTACAAAAATCCTAACAAATACCATTAGTAAATACCAAAGGGATTGGAGAACTAAATTAAATGATTCCCTTTGGGCCTATCACTCCACATGAAAGCTTCCCATATTCTCCCTATGAGCTTGTGTACGGAAAACTACAAACAATACCCATCCAATTTGAACTCCATATACTTTCTACAACATGTGATCTTGACCTAAATCTAAGTCTAGCATAGAAAGAATGGTTAATAAGTCTCAACTTTCTAAACAAAAATCGGTTAATGGCCCTATCATCTAATGAAATGCATAAGGCATTCAACAAGAAACATCGTGACCTCAAAATAAGAAAATTCAAGTTTCAACCAAGAGACAAGGTTCTCTATTAGAATCCTACACATGTACCCCAACGAACCAAATTTCAAATATTATGGGAAGAACCTTACATCATAGATGTGAATTTTCCATTTGAGGCCATGATCATTTACAAACCTGATAGCCCAGACAAGAAACACCTAGCTAACATTCAACATATACAACCTTTCCATGAGGCCAAGCCAACCAACACACCAAACACCTCGTCAGATGAACAACCATGCTCAATCTTTCAGATCTCTCCCTTCCAACTTATTCATGGGGAATATGGCCACCCATACTAACACCTTAGGTGACTCCTCAGTCTTTGACTTTTTTTTTTGTTTTACACATTTTTTATTTTACAACTTTTTGTTTTCATCTCCTTTATTTTACATCTTTGTTTTATATATTTGTATTTTTAAGGTTATTGATCTTCTCTTAGTTTTTGTTTTACACCATCGTTAATCTATTTAACATTTGTTGCCTACTCTTTTACTTTCTTTTATGTTTGCTTGTATTTGATATGTTTCTCTACTTTTCTTGCTAATAGGTGGTAGGTACAATGGTAATGCACTACTCGATGATGGTATGCTTCATTTGTAATTTGATTGTTGATGTTTGGTTTCTAACTTTGAATGTCATTATTGATGATTGGGACATGGTTTATTTTCATGTAATAGGCAGTGAGTCCACATCATCCACCCATCCACATACTCTATGGTTTTCCTTATTTTGGAAGAATGCAATCTTTTCTTCATTAATGCAAGTTTAATAAATTGGTGACTTGTGTAGTTTTTAGAATTAGGAAGGAATCAAAGGTTTGGACAGGGTGTGGCTTCAAAGGAATGTGGTATTCTTCATGCTTTTTTGTTTTCTTGTGTGTAGGAGTGTTCTTGTAAGCTTCTCACCTTTCTGCATCATTTCATCATAGAAAGTCAAATAAGTCCTTGCATGGTGTGGCCCTCATCACAAGAAAAGAAAAGAAAAAAAAAGAAAGTTGAGGATTCAAAACACACCCCTTGGACAAAATAAATGTAAAAAAATGCATGGGTCTTTGCATGGTGTGGTTTCCATTTTTAAGAAAACATGGGAATTCAAAGGACATCCCTTAGACCAAATAAAAGGGCTACAAGCACTGGTTATGAGACTTTTCTTGTCTCCTCTAACTAAGACCCTTTCTCACTTCCTACCTTCTCTCTAATTTGGAATGGTGGTTGTTTTGTGGAAGCATTCTTATATCTCAGGTGATGGACTAGTCTTAGAATGTTGATGTGAAGTCACTGAGAGTGGTTGGTTTTGATCTGGACTGAGGATGGATCCTACCAAGTCATTTAACCACAAATTCCACAATGGATTGCATGTGACTATAATTAGGAATTCCATTCCACTCTCTCTACCATCCATCTATGCTTTTCCTGCCTCACCTCATTGCCAGTTTCATGTTTTGATTCAATATTTTGGTTTGATGTGTTAGGTTTCTCAGTCAGTTACTTTTGGGTTTTTGTACTTAACTTTTTGTAATCATTAATCATCCATGATGCCCACAAACTCCTTGGTTTGAAGTTATGTAAGGGCATAAAAGGCTTGTGCCTGCTTTGGGGAGGACCCACTTACATGTCTTTTGGTTTGGTTAAGTTAAGTTCTTTACCCTTAGACATTGTTACAATCAAATTCTTTTTATTTAGTCCATCCATGTCATCCAATTATACACATCTTCACAACTTTTTGTGATGAACTCCTTTTTATTGTTGTTTTGAATACCCTCTTTCCAGTATTCCTTGTGTTAATCTTTTTCTGAATTTTATGGATTTCTTCTCTTACTTAACCCATTTTTCAGTCTTTCCACTAACAACATCAAGCAACCAATCTATCACAATCACAACCTGTCTAGATAAAATCACTTATGAGATAAGGTACTTAGTCATTATCTATTGAATTATATATACTAATCCTTAGTTTTGTTGTGATTGTAGTGGATAGCGTGGACTAGAAG
The DNA here is from genome assembly GCA_015680685.1 of Gnetum montanum. NCBI lineage: Eukaryota > Viridiplantae > Streptophyta > Gnetopsida > Gnetales > Gnetaceae > Gnetum > Gnetum montanum. Next base: position 56,129 of record MNCI01027444.1, read on the forward strand.
CAGGATTGTTGTCATCAAGGAAGATGCAACCATATCAATCACGAGAGATTGTTCATGACCATTGGATCTCTTCTACCTTTCCCTCATTCTTCTATTGCCAAGAGGGGTTGGATGTTCTTTGGATTAGTTGGTGTTCTTTCCTATTATCATGAACACCCAATTTTGTACACAATTGTAATAGTGTATCCTTGGACACTTTTTTATTTGTCTATTTTCTCTGTGGCACTCTACATGTTAGTTAAATAAGTCTACATCCCCTATTATATTTTGTAAGGTACTCGTTCCTCTTCTTTTATACTCGAGGAAAAGTTTTCATTTAGTCATGGGGGTATGATAAATCATGTTTTTCATCATTCCAATATTAGGGTGGTTGTGATATTAGGTACACGATATCGAATACGCAATATCGCAGCCCAAGATGTGATATTGTACATTTGATATTCTAGGGTTATTTCTAGGTTTGTAAATACAGCTCCCTAACACACAATTGGGAGTAAGTTTTAGTAGTCAAGTAGCAAAACTTTTGCAGTTTGTCCATTTAAAAGTTAAAATATTTTCCAAGTGCTTGCAACAGGAGGTTTAAGAGTGAATAGATCTTTATTCAAGCATTGATGTACTTGAGCATACCATTGTGTTAGAAATAAAGATGAGCTCTTTGATCCATTCCTTGCAAGACTTGAGATTTTCTTTCTTATGCATTTACATATTGTTCTTTCATGTAATTTACATTAATGTTATTTATGTAGCAATTAATTTTGATTAATTAAGCAAATCATTAGATTACACAAGCACGACCCCTTTGAGCATACGTATGACACTTGGCAGCTTAGAGATGATTAGCATTTGATAGCCCAGTAGTGTTTGCACAAAGTTCAAGATGTGTTCGAGAAATGGGAATGGTTACTTATGTTAGGCTAGATTAGACTATAGTTTACTTAGCATTCAATCACTCTTACTTTCATTCTTGTTCTAGGTAAGTAATTTCATAGAAACACAAAATAATAAAGATATTATGCCTCAGTCACACTTAACCATACAATTGCATTCCATAAGTGGGACTAGGAAGACAACAAATGAAAAACATGCACACACTATTTAGCTCTAGTGTACTTAGTAATTACAGTCTATAGAATTTGACTGGATCACACGTGAATGCTTATGATTCATATGATTGGGTGTAGGGGTACCTCGCTGCTCATTACCTATCCAACTACAGGGGCAACCTTCTCTATTGGATGTGGCCCCTTGATCTTCAACTTGGAAGGCTTCACCATTTTTGCAATGTAACAGTTGGCTTTGTTCACATCACTAATGATGATTGGAGGACACTCACCCACACTATCATAGGAATAGTGTGACCATCTCAAATGGCCTTTGGTTGTCACTAAGTACAACTCATCAATCCCCTCTAGAGGATCCTACATGTGAGTGGTTGCGAAAAGGTGCTTAGCCCAAGGCTTACATAACTGCTCATGATCTTGCAGTACCCAACACATGTTATCTTGGACCACTAGGAGCTCTGTAAACCTTTGTGAATACACTGCAAAGAATCTGAAGTGTACGTGAGACCTCACTTGGAGGTTGTATCATAACCTAGTGATCTTTGCATGTAGTCTGATGATAATGTAGGAGGCCAAATTGAACCTTGTGCCCTCCTGTAGTACCTCCTTCATCACTTGCACCTATTGTATTCTAAGGATTTTTCCTTGAGAGAGTAACTTTGGAAAGGCACAGGCATAAAAGAGGGGGTATATCTCTCGGACCTCAAGCACATGCATATTCCTAATCCAGATGCCTTTGTGAGATTGAGTGGCTCCTAGCCACTTCTCGATATCTTCTTTGAGGCCCACCTCTCTATTAGTCTTTTCAGTGACCAACGGGCCATCAAAGAAGAGACCAAAGAAGCCAAAAATAAGGTCATCATTAATCTCTTAAAGAAGATTCTTAGCAGTAGCAAATAGCAATGGCATGAGTAGTTGGTCTATGCACTATGGGCCTACCACACAACACAAAGAACTACAACATGTAAGATGCCATATAGTTTAGTTTATGGATCTAAAGCCATCTTACCTCTTGAATTGTAGGTCTCATTACTTCATGTAATCCTCTTAAGCTTCATTGACAAGGTTTAAAACAATGAGTTGAGAATCATGGATCTTGACTCAATATAGGAGTGCATGAAAATGCTTGGTCAAATTGAGTGGTACCAAAAAAATCAATGGTAGAAACACCATCACAATCAGCACTAACGCCTAATCAAGAAAGGGGACTTAGTCCATGGTTGTTTGGAAACCCACAAATAAATTCTTAGCTAACTAGAAAGGGCCTTTCTTGTTCATCAAGGCTTATGAAAATGGGGTATTTAAGCTCGTTGACCATGATGGTAACGAATTTTCCAATCCAGTGAACCACTTGTACCTAAAGCTATATTATGCATAGCATGCAACACCTCATCAACAATAAAGCAAGGTAAGAAATAGTTCGCTATGACTATATACTAGCACAGAATAGTTCGCTATGAAAATAAACTAGCATAGAGTAGTCTACTATAATTATAAACTAGCACAAAATAGTATGCTATAACTATAAACTGGCACAGATAGTTCACTATAACTATAAACTGAGATAGAATAGTTCACTAAGACTATAAACTAGCGTAGAATAGTTTGTTATGACTATAAACTAGCCAAAATAGTTTGCTATGATTATAAAATAGCACAGATCATCTGCTATGATGCTAAACTAGCACAAATAGTCTACTACGACTATAAATTGACACAACATGTCTGCTACAACATTAAACTGGCATCCACATCCATCATCCACTATGATGTTAAACTGGCATAGATAGTTTACTATGATTGTAAACTAGCACATACCATCTGCCATGATGCAAAACTAGCATAGCTCATCCTTGGGTTGCGATGTTAAACTAGCACAACATCCAACAATCACTATGATGTTAACCTAGCACACAATATTTTGCTAGGATAATAAAATAGCACATCATGGTCTACCAGGATCTTAAATTAGGCCCATGGTCTTCTAGGACCCTAAACTAGCACATCATACAGTCTACTAGAACTTTAAACTATGTTCGTAGTTCAACACACATAGTTCTGCAGACAAGTGAGTGACAATACTTCCAATTCCATGCCATCAGCCCACATTTGGTGGGTGAGGTAGGGGTACTACAGTTTCAGGATGGATTTCCTATCATCAAATAAGGCCTCTAGGACATTTGCAATATCACCACCCTTTGACATTTTTCTAATCTTTTGAATTTTCCATTGGGCATTTTTCTGACCTTTCAAAGCTCTTGCCATGATCACCAGTGCTACCAGCCTTAGGTTGCATTGGTAGCAATACCGGTCTTGGGTATTTCATTATTGCTTGGAGCTCTCATCATCAACACAACCTTGTGGAGTAGTGGAAGCATTAGGGCCCCCATGATCTTACCTACTCAATCAGGCTCTTACCATTGCTTGTGCATTTACCTTTGGTGTGGCTTCTAGAGCTTTTGTAGCTTTCTCACTCTGGCACCTACACTAGTTTTTCTACAATGGTCCATCATGTTCTTACAACTGGTTGAGCACTCATGACACTTGCAACATAATTGCATCTAGAAATTTACTCTCATCTCATGTCATGTCGTTATTTTCTTATTTTCTCTATGTTGTGTTTACAGGATGAAGCCCCCAAGGCGATCATGTAAAGATTCATCTCATCGTAGCGACAAGGTACCACATCACTCTGACGTGCATGATTGGACTAGTTAAGCCACTGAATAGTGCACATCCCTATTACCCTAATATCACTTACTTGCATTTCCCCCTTTTATCTTACATTCCCCTACCTTCTCCTACATCATCAAGCTTGCAACTCCTCTGATGCACATGGCACCTTATCTATGTCAACTGCAGAATCCCTAATGAATGTAACATAATTCGTCCTATGGAGAGCCTCTATGGATTGGTCAAAGCTCGAGTGGATGTAACACAACTCATCTTGGGGAGGAAACACCTATCCCATAGATGCAACATGGTTGCACTAAAGCAAAGCTCGTTAGGTGGCACACAATCCACCTAATGGAAATCATCTTGCACTTAGCATTTAGCAATGTGTAGAACCTAAAGCAAGTTCACCTTGTAGTCACAAAAGTAAGAAAAAAAAAAGAAGTAGGTCAAAACATGTTCCCAAGGTAAAATTAGCAGAACTGTAATTTCACAACTAGTCCAACCATGAATCCACATCGGCCTTATCATAAGCACTCTAGTGAGAGGTCATAATTTTAGGGGCAAGCCATTCTGACACCATGGATGCTGACTCTCTTATGAGCATTCTAATGAGAGGTCATTGTTGTGGAAACAAGTCATCCCTAGTGTTGCATTTTATAGATTCACACCATTCACATTTCATTCCCTTGTTATCTCCCAACATATTACCTACATTCTTTATCTTTAGCATACCATTACCCTTAGCACTCTTGAGCATGGTGAAGTGAACTTTGATCAGGTACTAATGAGTGATGCTAGTGCTAGGCTTGCTATGGTGTTTTGTGTTCTTTGTTGACATCTCTCAGGCCACTCCTTTAAACATCAACAAAGAGGGGTAAATGAAACACCACCAAATTTGAGCTCCTAGGTCTCAACTAAAAATTTATCTAAATGTCATATTTTTCTAAGTGTTGGGACTATGCTCCAAAGCATAGTCAACATAGTTGATGTAGACAGCCTAAATTTGCAAAATTTTTCTAACTGTTAATAGTAGCTATAGAATTTTCTAAATGTCATGACTATGCTCTCCTTGCTAGGACTATGCTCTAGAGTGTAGTTAATGTAGTCTGCACTGAGATGACTAGTTTTGCAAGCATGCCTAAGTGTTAAGCTAGAGGTTGTTGGTTGGCTTGGGATGGAAGAAATAACTTGGCAAATTATTTAACTTCTAAGGCTACACTCCCTACTATGCTCTAGAGTGTAGTCAGTGTAGTCTACACAAGGACATTAGTTTTTGCTAGATTTTTCTAAGTATCAAGGTTATGCTTTCCCTACGAAGACTACACTCTAGAGTGTAGTTAGCATAGTCTACATTGGACCTCATTTCTTGGTAAAATCCATCTAGTTGTTGGACTATGCTTTAGAGAATAGTCAGCATAGTCATGCAAAATTACCTTAATAGGCCTCTAAAACTCAACATTGACCTACATCTTAGCTCCAACATTCCTTGAGCAAGCAAGATCAACAATTTGCATTTCATTTGCATCCCCCATTTGCCCCTAAATTGTACCTATGCTTGACACCACTCAAGAGAGTGAACAACGTAGTCCCGAAGCATAGTCTCCAAAACTACACTATGTCACATTATTTTTAGGTATATTGCAATCTATTTGGCATTTACATTTGTAGTCTTGGTAGTGTAGTCATAGTTTGGTAGTCTCACAGGGTCCATTGGAGCACACTAGTAGAACACCATTTGCTTTAGTGGGAGTGTAGTTGGGGCTAGCATAGTCCTAGCTATCCCTTTTTCATGTGGTGCCCGAGCCATGATTCATACTAACCCTAGTCCTATAAATACCTTAGTGCCTTACATTTTAGGGGTTGGTAAACAAAAAGGCGAAGTTGGCATTTTGAAACACGCAACTAGTAGACTTGCATTCCAAGCACTCCAACATTTAAGTGCACTTGACATCTAGTACACATCGTTGCACCACCATAGCATGGTTACACATTTTTGACCACTGTAACTCATAGGACACCATGATAGCCAACCCAGCAAGCTCAGATTTCACAGTGGACATTAGTTTTCGTAGTTTGGACACTTTGATACTATGACTATGCTACCTACTATGCCTATCTGTATATTACATACCTTCTCACCTTCTCTTTGCAATTAACTATGCTTCCCCCTGTTTGGGGTGGTGCCAATTTATCCCTCACTTATTCTCCACATAATTTCTAGCATTCTTACTTGCAATCTAGCTTTCAACTAGCACTTCTTGCAGTTTTCTTGCATCAATTCGCATGTTTGCTTGACTACGCTCACACTTGTGGGCATTGCAGACATTGTAAACACTGTTCAAACCTTTGACATTCATTTCATTGTAACATCCATAAGTCCCAGTTCAATCAACAAGACCATTTTGAACAATCCATCTCCATTCCTAGTAGGCCCTTGTATGGATGCAAGGTCAAGGCTATGTAACTACGAACCTCTCGATGTACTATTCCAGCCTCTGACGTTTTCGGTCACTACACCTATGATAGTCACAGAATACATCTAGATCTATCCCTATGGATCTTAATGCCAATTCCATAAAATGCCTCACCCACATCCTTCATGTTGAACTTCTTAGAAAGAAATTGTTTCACCTTATATAGAAATCCATTATCATTGGTTGTAAGAAGAATATCATCCACATATAGGACAAGGAAATAAATTTTTCTCCCAATAACCTTCAAGTATATACATTAATACATGATGTTCTCTTCAAAACCAAATGAAGTGATGACATCATGGAATTTTAAATACCATTGACAAGAGGCCTATTTTAGTTCATATATGGATTTCTTAAGCTTGCATACCAATTGCTTACCACCACTAGAGGAAAATCCTTTAGGTTGTTTCATATAAACCTCTTCCACTAGATCACCTTTAAGGAATGTCGTCTTCACATCCATTTGATGTAATTCAAAATCAAAATGGGCAAGAAATACCATAATCAAGTCCTTAGATATAGGAGAAAAAATCTCAATGTAATCTATTCCCTCTCTTTAAGTGAACCCTTTAGCAACAAGTCTTGTCCTATATCTTTTAATGTTTCCTAACGAATCTTTCTTTGTCTAGAAGATCCATTTACATCCAATGGCTTTTACACCATTAGGCAACTTGACAAGATTCCAGACTCCATTAGATGACATAAAGTTCATCTCATTTTTCATGGCATCATACCACAAGTCAGATTCCTTACAACTCATGGCTTGTGAAAATGTTTTGGGATCATTTTTGTCTCCTATGTTGTAGTCAAGCTCCTATAGATACCCTATATAGTCACTATGAATCATTGATCGCCTTACTCTTGTAGATCTCCTTAATGTTGGTTCATCATTCTCCTAAGGAGCATGTTGTTTAACAACCTGTTCAACAGGTTTTGGTATCTTTTGTTTAGCTAGATCTACTACTTCTTAATTAGTAGTCTATGAAACTTCAATGATTGGTTGTTGTTCATTACATGTTTGTTCTCTAGGCATGTTGTGTACAACAATCATTCTATCACTTGAAGTAGAGGGTTGAACATCTGCATGGTCTTTCTCAAGAATAATGTTCCAGGATTGATTATTCCAACTAATTAATTAATTCTCAAGAAATTTAGCATTCCTTGATTCCAGAAACCTAGTAATATGTGATGGATAATAAAATCTATATCCCTTTAATCATTTGGCATATCCAAAAAAATACCCACTTATAGTCCTTGAATTTAGCTTCTTTTCTTGTAGATTATAGACTCCTACTTTAGATGGGCATTTCCAAATGTGTATATGTCACAAACTTAGGTTTCAACCTTTCAATAATTCAAATGATGTCTTTGAGAAAACCTTGATTAGAAGTTGGTTTAATATATACACAAGTACCTTGAGAGCTTTAGTACATAAGGACTTAGGAAGCTTGGAGCTACTAAGCATACTCCACACCATGTCCAACAATGTTTGATTTCTTCTCTTTGCCATGCCATTCTTGCCTAGAGAACTAGGCACAATGTATTAGGCAACAATCCCATGCTCTTGAAGAAACTTAGCAAATGGATTAGGTGTTTGTCCATCATTAATGTATCTACCATAATATTCACCACCTCTATTGAACCTCATTATCTTTATTTACTTACCATATTATTTCTCTACATTAGCCTTAAACACCTTAAACTCATCTAAAGCTTCATTCTTATTACGAAGTAGATAGAGATACATATATCGTGAGTAATCATCAATAAAAGTAATGAAATACTTTTGACCATATGTGTTCATATCTAGACTACAAGTATTTGTATGTATGATCTCTAATATTTTTGAAGCCCTCTTAGCATCTTTCTTTAACATATTGGTATGATTTTCCTTTATGAAGTCCACATAAGTGTCAAAGTCAGTAAAATATAGAGTACTAAGTACTCCATCATTTACTAATCTCTTTATTCTCTTAATAGAGATATGTCCTAATCTATGATGTCACAACATAGAGGATTCTTCATTCATAACATATTTCTTAATTCCAACACTATCATGAACATGCATAGAAGTATAAGAAGTTTCATTTTCTAAACTAATTTTGAAAAGATTATTTTTCAATATATCATTTCCAATAAGTTTAGGTCTATAATATAAACTAAATATAGTGTTTAAAAAATTTAAAAAAATCCTAATGATATAAGCATTGAAATAGAAATTAAATTCCTCATCAAACTTGGAATATAAAATGTCTTTTCCAACTCTAAAACAAAATCACTAGTTAAAACTAATTTTCATGTTTTGACTACCTCCACATGTGACTGCATCTTTGATGAGACGCGACATGCATAGTGCCATGATATTGCGTCTTTCCCTATGATATCGCAGTCCGCCGCCATATCTATAAATAAGAGGCAGCACTCCCTTCATTTCCAAATCCTAGCTAGAAGTAGCGAAGCTCTGGTAGTTTGAACACTCCAGAGTTAGATTAATTTCCCATGTGCCCGCAGTAGGAATCCTAGAGTGAATGGCTCTTTATTCGAGCAACTTTGTAACCTGAATAGAAGTTGTGTACGACAATAAAGACAAACTTGATTGGATAAACCTTGCAGTACATGGTTTTATTTCATTGTTATTTATTGCTTTCCTAGTATGCACGAGTATGACTTGATTACAAGCATCTACGGATGTGTACGGCTAATCAAGGAATCGGCTGCTCTTCGCAACACGTGAGTATGACTTGACTACGAGCATTGTGACTGCTTGGTAACCCAGTAGCGTATTCTAGGATCTGCGCTTG
>MNCI01027444.1:71445-123683 GCA_015680685.1 Gnetum montanum
TTTGGTAGCCACAGTTGCATAGTTCAGGGTGTGTCCGGTAAGTGGGAACGGATGCTGACGCTAGTTAATTTAGACTAAGGACATTAGTTAGAGTTAGTTAGTTTCTCAACCCTTTCCCTCATAGCTTAGGAGATAAACTGAAAAATACCAAAAAAATCATATACCTTATACTTGCTTAACCATACACCGTGACACATACAAGCAAGCCTGGGAAGACAACGAACGATTAACCCCAAGTGTTTCTTGTGGCATTAAGGCATTTAGTCTGCGGAGTTCGACCAGATCACGCGTACATGCTCGTATTCGTATGGTTGAGTGTAGGGGTACCTTGCCACTCATCAATCTTGTTGCTTGAATAGATGTACAACTCACTTTCTACTGACTTTCTTAAGTTTTGCACCCCTTGTAAGGAATTAGTAACATGGATTGTAGAATTGTAGTCAATCCACCATGTGTTATGGTCAACATCAACCATATTAGATTCAAAACAAACATGTAAGAATTGAGCACCTTTCTTTTCAAGAATTTTTTGATAGTTAGGACAATCCTTTTTTACATGTTGTTTCTTTTTGCTGAAAATACATTTAGATTCTTTCTTAATATCATCTTGTGCAAGCATTTTGACCTTCCTCTTATTCCTGGCTTGCCCCTTATTCTTTCCTTGTGTAGCTAGATGCACAGTTCCTCCCACTTTTAGATGCACATCTCAACCTCAAGTGTTTTTAGCTAAGCCACTATATCCCTCATTTGCATGATATGCTCACACACACCATGAATTCTGGTGAGCTTCATGGATGAAAATTTCATTATTAAGGTGCTAGCCAAAGCTTTGTTTGATGATTTAAATTATATTTCAATTACTTTAATCAAAGTTTGCACATTATCATACTATTCCAATGAACCATGCATACTAGCTTATGTCTTGGTCTTTATGAACATGACATAGAGGCAATTAGATCACTCCCTTTTTTCATAATAATCAACATGATCCGGTTGGCTGATTTCTGTAATTACAGGTGGTTCATTCTTATGGATAACATAGTCAATGTCCATCTAGCCTAAATGAAGGAGAATTTTCTCCTTCCATACATTATAATTATCACCCATTAATTTAAGAATCTTGCATTTAAAATCAATGTAGTTCACAAGTAGTATTATTGCATAAATTAGAACATGCTTATGTCACTAAATTTGAGGTTAAAATACTATATGACATGTTTACCAATGTAAATCATGCATAAAATATGAATCAAATGATATAAATATTGCATGTGGGCTACATGTTTAATTCAAACTGATTCATATATCTTTATGATGAAGCTATTAAATTATATCCCTTTTCTGAATCCTTGTGGGTAAATTAAGAAAAATAATTTAATACATTATCCTAATTAATCATATTAAATATAATAAAAATTTTTGTGAGATAAAATCTATTATATTATATATGATTAATCACAATTTAATATTTATTTATCATATGCCATCCAAAAACTCTTAATATATAATTTTGCATAATTAAAGATGTTGTGGGTACTCTCTAATTATACAAAATTATATAGATCACTAGTCATTTATTTTTAAGTAGAAAAACTATTTTTTCCTAATGCATATATCAATATGTCACTTTATAGATATATAAAAAAATAAATCACCAAATTCTAACATTCCTTAACAAATTTGGTATTAAAATAAATATAATTTTATTTTAGAAATATTAATCAATAGGCAACGTTATGCATTTCTAAATGAATTACCAAAATTTTAAAATCCATAAAAATCTTGGTAATTTTAATCACCAAAAAATATTTTAGAAATGCCAAAACAACTTAATTCGGAAGAATTAAATAAATTGTAGCATAAATTAATTTTCAAAATTTTATCTAATCTAAATGAAAAAATTTTGAGTTTCACAAAATTTCAAAAAAAAAATTTATTTTGCATGATTCCAAAACAAAGTATGAAGAATTATACAAAAAATGAATTTTCGGAATTTTGATATATTTTTTTGATAAAATGTTAAAAATTGGCTCCAGAAAATGACGTGTCATTTTGGCAAAGAATTACGTGTTTCATATCTTCAAAAAAACTTGCCATCTAGCTATTGTAAAAATGGTGTTGTTTTAAAATTTCCTTCAACATAGATTTAGCACCATTTTTGATGTTTCAAATCACATAATTATTAAAAATTCAATTTTCTAATTATTTTTAGCATTATTTCTTACAAATAATCATTGAAAAATAAATGCTATGCATTTAAACCATCATTCAAAACTTTGTTAATAGAAACGTTATCAAACAAGTTCTAAACATCAAAATAGAGACCAAACCTAGCTTTGATACCAAATAAAGAAAATTTGGCATAAACATTGACTAAAATGTGCATATAGTTGAATTGCACAAAATCACTAAAATGTAGAAATAAATCAAAAACTAACTTATAGGCATTGATGCTTTTTTTTTTTTTTGGATTGCATAAATGTGTTAAGGAGAGTGTTTTGGATTCGTATATTGCACTAACACTCAACAATGATGGTGTATGTAAATGTGTTTGTGATAACCACCAAAAACTATAACATTATAGTGAGTTTTATATATTCTGGTGCCATTTATTCTCCCATTATGAACAATTTATACGTCAGAAAATATGTTACCAAAGATTAACTTCTGATTTAAATAAAAAATATAAGACCATTTTTGTGAAAACCATTACAACAAATTTAGTTCGTTTCAAATTTGAAATCGTTTGTTTTCCATAACATGTAAACGGTTATATTGAAACTTTCTATAACACACGTAAACAATTACATTAAAACTGTTTGTTTTTCATAATGCATAAATGGTTACATTGAAACCTTGCATAATGCGTAAATGATTACATTGAAACTTTCCATAATGCATAAATCAATACAAAAATGCCAAAATTCTTATCTTTTCTTCTACACAATAATAAATAAATGTAAAGTGTATTTTTGAATTTTCCATTGCACTATACAAGGTAAGCAATAACCTATGCACTAAAACATGGAAGAGTGGAATTGAGAATTTGGGATTCTGCCATTATGATTTATGTAAAGCTAGAATAGATGGGTAAGGGTTTGTAACTAGGGATGTGAATGAAAAAGGTTAAAATATATTTATTAAAAAAGAAACGACAACTTTCAGAAATTTTTACAACCCTTCTACTCAATATATTTTTGCATTTGTATTTTATATAGAAGTGTAAGGGATTTGTGTTTGCCAGTTAAAAAATTTTTCTATTACTTAATATCTTTATTGTAAAATAGAAATATTCATATGAAAAATAGCCTCTGCAAATTTACTGTGCTTCTGTAGATGGAACTGCACCTACCACTAAGGATTTGTGAAATCCCCAATGCATAGACTATAACCAAACATTTTAGAAATCTTAGTAACCAGAGATTAACCAGTAGAGTAAACCATTATGCAATAGAACCCCCTGTTTATCTGCAACCGGTTAAGAGAGACACACGCCATACTTAGGGTCATTCAAAATCGATAAATTCAACGACCACTGCAATACAGCAAAATACACACGGTAGAAACGTTGCCCGCTATCCTTGGCTTTATGCGGGAGAGTACCATTAAAGAGACGAGTGACCATAGCTTTTTCCGACTAAACCAACGAGTAGGGAGTATTAATGCAGGGCATGACGCGTGGATTGATGTGACGCTTTACATTTGAGATAAGAAAAAGATGAAACCAGCGCCAAACCAGTAAGGAGAGCACAAAGCCTTTAATGTAGCATTAAAGAATATGTTCCTGTAATATAAAATAGGCGTATAGCACGAGATTCTTTAATTACCGAGATTCTTTAATCTTACCACCTTTAATTCACTAGGGACTCTAGAGGCCAAGGGTTCAGAGTACGATACAGAACCTTAACAAAAGCATAAAACAGCAGAGTACGATGAAAACAGCCTTTTCCGGATGAGCCTACTGAGTAAAGCCTAATTATCATAGATATTTATGGAGAGAAAGGACTCATGGCCTTGGTTTTTCACCATCCAAAGTGCCGAGAACCGTGAAAAACAAAATGTAAGAAATGGGTACTCGAAAGTCGAAACATTATGTAAGCTTGAGGAGAAACGTAAACAAGTAGAACCTTATCAAAGACAAAAGTTTAGAAAGTGACCATAAGTTATTGAGTTACGGGTCAAAAAATACATGCCCAGGACTGACAATAAAACAGGTGCAGGCAAGGAAAAAAAAAGGATCATTTGATATACAAATTTAAGGTTTGAATAAGTATACTACAAATAATAAAAACCATGCAAAATGAAAGAAGTTTAAAAAGAATGAAAATGGACATTGGCCTGGAGGCTAATTATGAGTGGTAGATTCTTAGTGCTAATTAATATTCAGCTCACTCCTGGAAGAGTGTATTGGTATAGCCAAATAATATTCATGCATTATTAGGTTTTGGGAACATATACCTAAGAGTATATTCTCTATTATGAGGCTAACCAAGTTCTCAATGTTTTACTAATATTTAAAAAACTTTGGAAAAATGTAGAGGAAAAAAAAAACACTTTTTAAAGTAATATCATGGTAGACCTTAATTCAAAGGCGAACTATTTGTCTGTTTATGTACTATTCCAGGAGAGCCAGTTTGGGATCTCCGTATTTAAGAGTTAAAACAGGTACATGGTTGACAATTCTTTGTAAAAAACAATCATGTAGATTGTTCAATGCAACTAGCATTGAAGATGAATATCATATTTTCATTCCATATCATGCATTGTAAATTTAGTTGACTAGTTTTAGTTGTTATCAAGAACATAATAAAATTTTAGTTTCAGTTGCAATTTGGTAAAATATGTGGCATTTCAAAAACTTTGGGAAAATGTGGAAGTAAAAAAAATATTTTATTTATGAAGGGAAGTATTAATTCAAAGGCAAACTATTTATCTACTGCTATTCCTATGAGCAAGAATGGGATCTCATTATCAGAGAGTCTAAAACTCCTCAGTGAACGAAGAACAAACATACAGATTGTGTATACTCACTATCCATAATATTTCATCCATAACACTTAAATCACAAAATAATTCTCTCAACTTTTTTAGTATTTAAAGGCATGAGATTTGTTTGAGCGTCTTGGCAGGAGCTCTCCACACTACGGTGTTATGTGTTCCTGCTCCTCATAATTCTACTTTTTGATTTTTCGTTTTCGTTTTCATCTTAGTACTTCAATTTCTTGCCCGGGTAACGGCGATGTATTACATATTAATGTGAAGTAATGGAAAGCAGCTGGCACTGAATGAGTGAAGGAGGAGATTTTAAGAATATTGGAATGGCAGAATCACAAAAAAAATAAAAATAAAAATGGTCATCATTGTAACTGGTCCTTAGGCATCGGAAAGGCCACCATTGTTGACACTGTGTTCACTTCGCTCTGCATTCTGGAATTTTCCAACCAGTATTCTAAAGAAATCAGGAAAAACATTTGTAGGAGGTAGTTGTAAGTGAGAAAGGAGGAGCAAACTGCTAACATAGAGGAGAACACTAGAAGCGAGGAAGAGTATTGCCTTGAAGTGGAGGAAGAAGGAAGCCAAGGACAAATTCCTGGTAATGATGTCATGTGGCAGGATTACAGTTGGAAGTGGTTGTGGATTATTAGAGCAGGTTCCTGGACTTGGTGTACCTTGAAGCCATGGAACTCTATGAAGCGATAAACATAAACATGATTTGGACGATGACCAAGATGAGGAGAATATTCATGAGCATGGTAAATTTGTGCAGCAACATCACTACGATAGTCACCAGGAACAGCAGGTGCACTTTTATTGTTTAGAATCCAAGGATGCTGTTGCTGCCGTGGTAGATGTTTGTAAATTTATCCACTATGATAATGCCACATTGAAATTGTCAGAATCGGTCTTGAACGTGCAGCAAAGGAACCAGCAAAAGATTTTGGTAATCACGAACATATTCGAATGAGTTAATATAAGTGTTGATAAAAGAGCGTAGAGCATGAACGGGATCTTATTATCTCAGATTTAAATAAGGTAGATGATACAAGATTCCTAATGAAAATTTAAATAGGTAGATGATACAAAATTCTTAATGAAAAATAAATATAGGGACTGTGCAATGCAAATAACATTAAAAATGAATGATATTTTTTTGCACCGGTAGCATTGAAGTACATTAAACAAAGAGTTGCAAATTTGGTTGATTTGTTTTAAAGATAATATTAGGTAATTTTCTTAATGATATTTTTAAAATCCATAATATGTATATTTATACTATACAATAGAACCAGAGGGTCCAATGATGTAACAAAATTTCAGTTTTAGTTTTAGTTTTAATATAATGGATTGGGAAGGTGGTAGGACTTCTCTTGAGTTTTGAATAGTGTCACACCTTAAAAGAAAAAGTGTATATACTTTCTATACACACTAGCTATTTTCTACCCAATGCCTCCTTCCTCCACACCCCCATCCCTTAAAACCCACTCTTACACAAGATATGGGAATGCTTGACTTCTGGATAGTGTCATGGCTAAAAAGAAACTCTCCAAATGAAACATTTCTACTATTTAGTTCTAAACAAATAAATCTTCCTTTTTGAATCCTCAAGTTTAAAATGGAGGATGGGGAAGAGGAGATGGTGTTTTTTAGTAGTGCGCTTTGAAGATGGTATTTTCTAGTATGCTCTTGTCAGTTATCCTCAAGGCGACATGTGCTTTAGAGGTAAGACTAACTTCGGTTAATTCTTCAAGACCCTACGCTCTTGGCTACCTTAAATATAAATTATATATAATCTAATATAATCTACTATATGTTCTTCTTAAAAAAGGAAAAAATTAAGATACCTTTCAAAGTGAATACTATATACTAAATGTTCAACAAAGAATTAAACCAAAACTTGTCTATAATGTTATAAGAAAATTGTGGATATAGGTATTGACGACACTTGATATGTTGGTCAATTTCGTCGACACATTTTAGATGCATTACCACATATATGTGGATGAGAATGCATTGATGCATTAATGGGCAATGCATCCTTGTTGATGCATCCATGTCAACGTATCCTCATCGACATATCCCTGTCGATGTAGCTAAATGCATTAACATATTCCTCAATGAAATGCATGCATTTTCTATAAATATGTGAGCACCCGTTGCATATTTAGCACCATTTGGCTAGTAGTGTAGCCAAAATCTTGCATTTTTATTTTGTAATCATAGAGAATAGTTAGTGAGTGCCCATACTGTGGATTTGAGTCAATTATATGATATCGTATTTGAATGGCATTGTACTTAGACACATTCCATGAACGACAATAAGATCGATATTGCAACACTTTGACTTAGAATAGATTTACTTTCAATGAAATTTATTTTCTATATATTTAGTTAACATTTACATTTCCATGCATGTTAATCAATTGGTGGAATGAGCATAACTAGTTTTGAGCATAAACATGTATTCGCTTGGTAATCCCAATAGCATTATTACTTGGTTTGCCTAGTAGCATAACATGTAGTAATCCCAATAGTGGATATGTGAGTTCAGAACATGTACGACAAGCTAGGAATGGATACTAATCATCCTTAGGATGGTTTAGGATTTATGTTTCTATTATTATTTTTTTTAAATAATTAATTTCTACATGATATTTTTTAGTTTAAGGGCCACACAACATCAATAATCATATGCCTCACTTTGAACTAAATCATATGTGACAAATCTACCACTAGTCTAAGTCAGAAGACAACAACTTGCAATCAATGCTTAACAATCTAGATACCACACTAGTTCCATTCATAGAATTTTACAAGATTGCACATGAATGCTTATGATTTGTATGGTTGGATGTAGGAGATACCTGTTGCTCATCGTTGACACCATTGTCAAGGATGGTGCTAGTGATCTAGATTAGTTATATTATAAACAATCACTATAAAAGTATTAATGATTTATCTTTTTGAAAATATTAATATTTAAAGTCACACATGTTATCAAATAAAATTGTCTTCTTCACATAGGACCAATAATGCATCACATGATGTGAACACTTGTAGGGAAAATGTTAGATTCTATATTAAAGAGAGTTGGAGTAAATCACTAAATACAAGGGTCTTATATGCTCATTTAGATCCTTACTACATTCAAAGACTACGTTCAACTAATGTAGATAATCATAGAGGAGATGAAGTAAGTCCAAGAATAAGGAGAGGGTTAAGGTTTGGGACCTCCTCCAAACCTGGAAGAGATAAATCAAGGGATCATAGGAGGAGATAGGAGCCATGGCAATTCTCCTAGTTCACGATCTTCCCCTTCCTCTTCAACATCTAGTTCTAACGAAGATGAATGTAGGTATAGAGATAGGGATATACTAAAGTGTCAAGATGAAGATAAAAATAAAAGCAAAGGCAAGATGAAAGACATCAAAGTAAGCATAGACAAGATCAATGTAATAAGGTAAATAGAAATGGAGATTATCATTAGAATATGTCTAATGATGATGAACCCTTGTTGGCTACTAGAAGCAAGATACAGATCATGGAGTAGTATAAATATCCCATAGGCATCAAAGGGAAAGCTGCATCAAAAGGCTTTATATGAATAACACTTCTAAATTTGAGGGAGGCTATAACTTTGATCCACAACATCATTTACAAGCCTTCCATGATGCTTGTGCCTTGCAAAATATTAAAAGTAAGTGGCAAAAGCTTAAGCTCTTTTCTATAACACTAATAGAAGAAGCTGAAAGTTGGTATATATTGTTGGAACCAATTTCAATACATTGGTGGTCCACAATGCTTAAGCTCTTCAATGAAAAATACCAAACCTATGAAAGAGTGTCCAATCTAAGAAGAAAAATCTAAAGGTGGAAGCAAGAAAACCATGAATCCTTGAATGTAGCCTTAGATAGATACTATTCTCTAATACATAAATGTCCAAGACATGGTTTTTCTCAAAAAGAGCATCTTATCCACATCATAGATGGGATTTGTAACAAAATGAGAGAGATCCTTGGGATCTATTCCCAAGGACGATTATTAGAATTGAGAGCCCATTAAATAAGAAGGCTAGTTGAATAGGTAGCAAAAGAAGGAGAGCTATGTTAAAGGAAGAGTATAGAGGAATATAACTAGGAACCAGCTCTTCACAAAAAAAGGTTCATATTTATGATTAGGAAAAAGAGGTAGTTCTTGATGAGTTAATTTTACATAAAACCTTGTCAATACAAAATTCTATCACTAAGATTAAATAAAGTGTAGATAAGATGTGAGAGTTGATGAATGAAAAAGTTACAACCAACTTGAAAATCATAGAGGATAAGGTAAAGAAAAAAGAATTAAGTGATCAGAACAAGAAGAGAAAGAAGAAAAAACAAAGAAATAGGTAAGAACACTTATTGGAAAAAAGGGAAAATAGCTGTAGTAGAAAAGGTTATAGAATCATACACAGAAGAGGATGATGGGTGTGACATCTACCAATATGAACATCCAAAGGGTTATTCCCCAGTTATGTTACATCTACAAGAGTTTGGGGCTTTTGCTTCAAATTTGAAGTTCATAGAAAAGTAAATGCCTAGGAGATTACCTTACCCATAAGGTAATTATAGATAGTACTAAAACCAATAGAACGATCCCAATGGGACTTCTTACCAAGATCAAGACTACTATAAACTATAATGGCAAAACCCATAGTCATGGGGGATGCCATCAACAAACCAACAATATCCCTATTGCTAGCCAAATCGTTATGGATACTATGTTCAACAATCTATTTCTCCAAATGGTTCTACTTCCTTTACCTCAAATCACTACTACTACTCTCCTGAATATCATAAACCCATAGCATATCCTATGGGATCATCATCTAGTACCTCTTAGCCTCTCTTGCATCCTCAACACTCTCATACTTTCCTCCAACATATGTAACCATTAGCAATGTAGGAAGTATTGATATCACAACCTTAATAGAAGAATGTCACTTGTGCTATGAACATACAAGTGAATAATAATTTAGTAGATCTTAGCAAAAATCTTAGAAATGTCCTTTTTGTAGGATAGTTTCCACACATGTAAATAAAACTAGTAGACCTACTAGCTCAACCATACAAATCACGAAGCATTCACACATGATTTGGTCAAATTCCATGGGTTCTCTGTCTTTCAATACACTAGTTATTTAGGAAGTGAACTCTACCCTAATGGTCATTCATTGTCTTCCCAGTTACACTTGTGATGTACAAAGGTATGGTTAAGTGTAATTAAGGCATATGATTTTTATTATTTTATGTTTTATGTTCCGTAGCACTTAAATAGAGAGATGAAGTATTTTAATAACTAATTTAATTTAATGACTTAACTAATCTCTAACTAGTTTTAACATAAGCATCTCATCCCACTTTCTGTACATGTCTTGAACCCATGTATCCATTCTTGGGTTACCAAGCGCTATGCTACTAGGTGCACTAAGCAATAACATTGTTGGGATTACCAAGTGAATACGTGTTTATTTTTGAAGCAATCATACTTATGTGTTTAATCTATTTAGCTTAAATGATTAACTAATCACTCAAATTCTAAGTTAGCTTAATTAATTACATATTTAATGAAAACAATGAATGCATAAATAAATTAGTAATCTATTGTAAGTGCTACAAGGTTTGATCAAAAGGCTTGTCTTTATTGCCATACACATTGATGTGGTTTAGGTACAATAGTGCTGGAATAAAGATCTGTATCCTTTTTGACTCTTGTTGTGGACACTTAGAGAATTATTCTAACTTTCAAATGGAAAAACTACAAGAGATCTACTACAATTATGACTTGATATCCTCATAAATACAGCTGTGAGCTTGTATTTATAGTTTTTATTATAGGGCTATGTCGATGAGGCCCCATAGATGTAGCAAATGCTACATCGATGCAACCCCATTGACAGAGCAACACCATGTAAACAGGATCCCATTGATGGAGGCTCATCAACGAGGCCATGTCAACAAGGGCCCATCGACATGACACTTTGATTTTCATCATACCCCCACGATAGAATGAAAACTTTTCCTCAAGTTCCTTTACAAAATTGGAAAGGTATAGGATTATTGATTGACTCTTGAGATAACAAGTTATCATGAAAAAACTAAGTGCTCGAGTGTACAAATCGACACATTACAAAAAAGTATGATGTTCATGACATAAAAATAAACATCATAACATGACTACATAAAATTGGATAGAACATACTTTAATGGCATGAAGATGGTAGAGAATATTAGATAGTCCCAGGCAATGAAGGCTGAAATTCACTGACTTTGGGCATGTGTGGTGGCTAAGGTGGCTATGGTTGTCCTACTATGGCTCCAACCTTTGGTTGAAGGTGAAATACATCCAATAATTCCTTCATCTTCTCCTCCTTACTTTAGGGATCATTCAAAAGCTACACGGCATCACCAATGTGGGCTAGAATGGGGATATCTCACAAATAGGCCATTATCGGTAGCATCTCCTTTACATTGACAAATTAGAAAATGAACTATTTGCATTCAACATCGAACACCCTCATTGCATTCTATAGCTCTTGGTAGTCATTCATCCTTCTAACTAGGTTCTTGGTGGCAAATCTTTGATCAAGGCATTTACCCTTGAGAACTTTGTGTTCAATGTTTGCCATGACAAGCTTTTTCTTGGTGTCTTTGTGATGCTTGAACTCAGCCTTGTACAACAAGTACAACCTAGCCACCTACTTCTCTAATTCTAACTATAGTCATCTGGTAGTCAACATGGCCAAATTTGCATATCAAAGATTGGTGAGATCCATGTATTCCATCATCTCCTTAACTTGCAACTCATTCATGCATATTTCTGCCTTATTGTAGGCATCTATTCCATCAATGATAGGTTGTCAAACTTCTCTTCCTTACTGGAGTTGCTAGAGGGCTTCATTTACTTTCATCTTTGACAACTAAATGTGTTTTTCATTCACTTATTTTTGTAGACCAACTTGCTCTTTGTAATGATCTTTAACTCTCTTAAATTTAAGAGTCTCTGATTTCCATGTGGCTACCTCAATTATAGTTTTCTAGTGAAAGGCATGGAACTCCTCCATGGAGAGGTTTCTATTTTCCTTTATCAATCTCCTCAGTTCTATGTTTTCTCTAGCAATTTGCCCCTACTCTTGATGGATGAAATTAGTTAATTATTGTTTGTGCTCATTAACATTATACAAGTGATGGTTCTTTGCAGTTAATTGTACATTCTCATGGTGCGTTTGATCCAAGGCCTTTTGAATTTTATGTTGTGTGGTATCTACCAAGGATTGGTAGAACATTGTTGTCTCCATTGCGTCCTTAACCCCTTTTAGTATAGTATGAAGTTTTTTTATAGCTTCATCCCTTATTAATGTTAGGTTGAAAAATGCAGGGTTAGTAATTTGGACTCTTAATTTAGCAAATTCAATAGCTGAGCATTTGTTTAGCTCATTCGTTATTTTGAGTTGCTCCTCCAAGATGATGTTCTTCCCCCATGGCTCTAACAACTTTGACTTGGTTATAGTAATATTGTCTGAAAGATTCAAGACATCTAGAAGTGGTTGCCTAGTTCCCACCAGTCCATCTAGCAGTTCTTCATGTTGTGCTACATTTATTTTATAACTTGTGATTTCTATGGATGTCTTCACATCCTTGAGTGTAGTGACATCTAGTACAAATGCTATATATGCATTAAGGGTTTTTGGCTATTTAGTTAGCAACCACCTTTGCTGTAGTCTCCTACCCTTGGTGTTGCATCACTTATACTGTTGCCCCCTCGCCTTTCTCCTAGTGCATTAAGAAGGTTGTGGTGTTCCCAGAGATTTTTGAGAGTGATCACTATTCTACGAGAAACACTATAACCTCTCTAGTTCTAGGATTTGACCTTGTAGGCAACTACATTCTTTGGGATGAGAAAACAGATCCACCTCCACCCATCAAGCTAACTATTTAAGCCACCTAATTTAGGTGACTCATTTCTAGTTTGTAGATGGATGGATCCCTACTAATTGTGCTTTCTCATTTCTCTTGTTCACTCAAGAGCCATTCTCAATATTCATGCAAATGTTGGGTTGTTGCAGCGATGTCTAACATAGTTGTTTGAGTGGCAAGAGGAGGTGATGGTTGTTGCTCCTCTTCTTGAATGGTAGTTGTAGGCATCTTGTCTTTCATCATATCCATTCAATTAGTGGCCATATAATAGATAGAGTTTTTTGATGAGGCATGGGAAAAGAAGTGTCTTCCTTCCATATTTATTTTCTTTAAATTACTTCTTTATCTCTAGATAGATCAGTTGTGGAACGTTGATAAGGAATCTCCCACTTAGAGTAGTGCATGATTAGGTAGAACAGATGGTGATTTTACTTGGCCTTATAGTGGGATTGAGGTGGAAGGATGAAATCTTATAGTGCATCCTTTCTGCTAGTATGAGCATATCAAACTTCTTACTGTCAACACCATAGAACTATCACACCCATTCTTTCTTGATGCTAGGATTTGCCTACATTGGAATATAAATAAGATTTACCCCTATTTCTAGTAACCCAAGGACTTTAGCAATAGCCTATACCAAGTAGAACACTGAGATGTCCTTGATTTTTGATTGTTGAATAAGCCTACCTACTGTTCTAGAATATGAATTGGAAGTGATGATTGGCCACATGGGAGAGGCCTTTAGTTGGTCCTACACTTCTCTTAGTGCTTTCTCTAAGAAAGAGACAAAGTTTAACACCTAGAGAACTATGTTCTAAACCTCTCTTGATTTGATTTAATTCAGGTAAGCTTCTATTAAGGTCACCTCAACATTTGCTTGTTGACCTAGTGCATCATCCCAATGGGAGTCTTCTATTGCTATTGCTAGTTCTATAATCCATTGAATAGATTCCACCTTGGCCTCTTCCCTAAGAGGACATGTGGTGTGGGTTGCAAGTGGTTCTTCTTGGGCCTGTTCTTGACCCCTTCTAATTCTAGGTTGTTTCTCCCTTGGTTAAGATGGTTTTGCTTCATGAGTGTGCTTTTTTTTCAAGGCTATCTATGATCACAACACATCCATGGATTAGTAGATTCAATGTGTAACTTTAAATTTTTGAATACCTTATCTCATTAGTCAATTACACTTTGGCTAAGGTTGGACCATGGTAAATTAATTATTTTATTAATTAATTATTAATTTTTTTTGTAAATGTTACCAAAGCTTGTTCAAAAGGTTTAACCCTTGTAATTTGATATTTAATAGTTGATTTCCTAGTTAAACCTTTGTGGGAGTTAGAAAAATGGAAAAAATGTTTCTATCAAAAATGGTACATTGGTGGCCCACACAACAAAGAGCTTCCCTTCGATAGTTGCAAGGTCAAAGAATGAAGTGATTTGAATAAATAGTTAGGAAGTCATGGGCTCTCGAAGGTTCTAGGCTCTGAAAATTTGAAAAAATCCCTTGGAATTTGTTAGAAAATGTAAAAATTTTGAAGTGGGATCACACATATATATAGAATTTTTCGACAATTTCAATAGGGCCTTGTATACAAGTCTGCTCCATCAATGGGGCCTTGTATATAGAGCCTGTAGGAAAAATTTTGAAATTTGAATATCTTAAAAAATACAAGGAATTTTTCAATGAATATGAGGTCCATGGAGTCCTAGAAAGACCAAGAATATAAAGAAATCATTGAAGAAGATCTGTGAAAGCTCAAAAATTGAAAATTTGATAGAGAATATTTTTTTTGAATAGAATATGTAAAGAAGCACATGGCTTGATGTAGAAGATCAATGTACAAAAGATTCTAACTACAAGAATGCATAAGGGTAAGGTGCTTAATGGACCAAACAAAGGAATATGCAAGTGGGTCCTTCCCATAGCAAAAACATGCCTTGTTTGCCCTTACATAACCTCAACCTAAGGAGTCCAGGAATCCCATAAGAAATTAATGCTTGATGGAAGTTAAGGATAAAAACTTGTAAGATTCTACCTAAGAATTTAAGTATGTCAAACCAAGACATTGAATCAAGAACATGGACACTAGTAGTAAGGTGAATTATAGTCAGTGGAGATGGATGATGGAGAAGGTGGAATAGAATTTCAAATTGAGGTCATGAGAAGTCCCTTGTGGAGTTTTGTGTTTAAAATTACCTGAGAAGAGCCATCTTTTATCCAAAAAAAAACCAATCAAAGATCAATCCACCCCCTTGAGACACAAGAGTACACCCATAGAACAACCACTATTCCATAAAGAGAAGAAAAGAGAAGAAGGAAGTGAGAGAGGACCTTAGTTAGAGAGGATCTTCAAGCATGGGTAACATGTCTTGATAGTTCCATAACTAGTGCTTGTAGCACATTTATTTGTCTAAGGAGTGTGCTTTGAATTCCCATCATGATTTTTTTAATTTTATTTTTGTTTTTCATTTTTTTCTTTTTCTCTTTGTATGGGAACCACACCATGCAAAGACTTATTTGACTTCTTGTTATTGGTTGTCATGAAATGGTAAGAAGTCTATGGAAACCCTGAAGCACCCAAGTAAGTAGAAGAGTACTATGAGTATTGAGTTCCCTTGAAGTCACACCCTATACAAACCTTTGAATTCTTTCCAATTTTGGAAAATACCAAGGTTACTAATTTATTAAAAGTTTATTTAATGAAAGGGACCTCAAACTTCCAAAACAAGGAAAACCATAAAGTTTGTGAATGGATGAATGTCATGGACTCAGTACCTGTTCCATGAAAAGGAAACCATGACATAGCCATCATTACAAAAATTTAAAAATAGAAACTAAACATTAGCAAACAAAACATTAAGCACAAACTAGCATTAGTAGCAACTATATCACCACTGTGTCCTATTGACACAAAGTACATTTATTAGCAAAAATTTGAAAGTCACACTTAAACAAAGTAAAATAAAATATATAAGAAAGTGTAAAATATTTAAAAAAATATTCAAACATTCTAATGATGGTGTAAAGCAAAAAATGGTATAAAAATACAAAAAAATTTGAAAATAAAAAAGGTGTAAAACAAATAATTTTCAAAATAAAAAATGTGGAAATCAAAAAATAGAAAAAATAAGGAGCCATATGGTGATTAGAATGGATGGAATTCTACCCCAAAACTAGGTTAGAAGGAGGAGATTTGAGGTATTCATTAGTGGATTGCTTATTGGATGGAAAGGCTTTACTTATTGGATGTTGACTAACTACTTTTTATTTAGGCTCTTAGGTCTGTATATGGCTATGGACCCAGAAGGAAAGCTTTCATCAATTATATAAGGTCTCTCCCACAACATTTGAAACTTTTTTTTCTAGGATACATGTGTGGGGTTCCAGTAGAGAACCTTATCTTCTAGTTGAAATTTTACTTTTTGTATTTTAAGGTCATGTCATTGGTTGTTGAATGCCTTGTGCACTTCATTCAAAGATAGGAATACTAATTGATTTGTGACTAGCACGTTGAGGTTGATTAGTCTTTGTTTTTGTGCTAGACTTATGTTAAGATTTAGATCACATGCTATTAAGAGTGTATGGAGCTTGCATTGAATTTGGAGCTTTGGATGTTTTCCATATACTAACTCATAAGGAGAGTAGCTAATAGGGAGTTTCCATGTTGAGCAGTAGGTCCAAAGGACATCGTTGAGTTTTCTGCTTTAGTCTCTCATATATTTGTTAATAGTTCTTGTTAAACTCTTTGTAATCTCCCTATTAGTTACCTCTACTTGACCATTGGCTTGGGGATGATAGGTTATTATTAATTAATGTTCAACCCCTAAGTGTTGCATGAGTTTTTGAAAAGTGGCACTTGTAAAATGGTTTCATTGTCAAAAATTAGTGCACATGGCACCCCAAACCTATTTATAACATTTTGTTGTATAAATTGAATAGTAGTGAATGAGGTATAATTGGTAATGGCTACTACTTCTACCCATTTAGTATAGTAGTCAATGGTGATGACCTCCCATTGGACATGGATGTGATCGGACCCATGAAGTTAATGCCCCATATGTGAAAGGGCTCCAGTGATTGAATCCATTATTGAGGATCCTCAATTTGAGCAATCATCTCACCATCTTATTGACAGTGCTTATAGGATTGAACAAACTACTTGGCATCCCTAAAGATTGTAAGCCAATAGTATCTTGCCATCAAGATTTTTATGGTTGTGAATCTACCTACATAATGGCCTACACAAGGACCTTCATGAGCATCTTGGAGAACTTGCAATGGATCTACATTAGGGACACACCAATGAACTAGGTCATTGATGCATACATTGTAAAATTCTCTATTGATTTCCATGAAGTACTTTTCCTGGTGAAGAAACTGCTATTTCTTCCTAAAATGTAAATCTTATGGCATCTCCTAACTGAAAAAGTAACTGAGGATGTCATCATACCAGTTTGATTTAGTTGATGCTTGATTATTTATCACTCCTATAAAGAGGAGTTTGTCTGGAAATTGATCAAAGAGCAAGCTCTCCTCCTCTTTTTTATTTCCTCTTTACCAAGAGAGGTGATTAGTGACACATTATCAGTCCCTTTCCAATATACGATTGTGAGATCAATTTCCTGCAAGATCACAAGCCACCATATGATACAAGGGTTCACCGTTGGCTTATTTGTTAGGAAGAAGATGGCACTGTGATCTATGTGCATAAAAAATTTGTAGCCAAGTACATAGTGCTTGAACTTTTCAAGAGTGAACACCACTATCATTAGTTCTTTTTTATTTGTAGTGTAATTTATTGTGCACCCACAATGCTTTGACTTGCCTACTGGATGCAGTATGGATGTTTCTTATCATCCAACTATGTAAACATAGCTCCCAAGGCATAATTAGATGCATTTTTCATTAGATGAAATGGTATGGACTACTCTGGTGTCCATAGAATTGGAGTTTCCATGAGTTTTTCTTGTAGTAGTTGGAATGCATGTTTCCACTCTTTGGTCAAGATGAATGGCATATCTTTCTTTGTAAGCTCAACTAATAGCTTTGCGATCTTCGAGAAATTTTCTATAAACCATTAGTAGTAGCTAGTGTGTCCAAGAATGATTAGACATCTTTGATTATCTTTGGTTGGCATGTGATTCCTTGGATAACCCTTATCATTTCTAGGTATACCTCAATCCCTACTTGAGTAATTTTATGCTTCAATACTATGCCCTCTTGGACCATTAAATGGATTTTCTACCAATTGAGCCTAAGGTTTATTTCAATACATCTAGCACAATCTAGGTTTGGTTATTGCCACTATAATCATCCAAGAAGGTATAATAACAATTCCTAGATATAGTGTCCAACACTTAGTCCACAAATGGTAATGGAACATGATCTTTAAATGTTTTCATATTCAATAGCCTAAAGTCAATGCAAACTTGTCACTTAACATCTTTCTTAGGCACAATTATGAGAAAGCTAGCCTACTCACTATCCATGATGGGAGAGATGAACCTTGCCTTGAGGAGTTGTTCTAGTTCCTCTTTGATGATATACATTAACTTGGGGTTGAACCACCTCTATAGCTCCCTTCTTGGCTTCATGGCTAGGTTAATGTAGATATGATGATGGCATATTCTTGGATCAATTCTAGTTAGTTCAGGATATGACCAAGTAAAGGCTGTTGGCCATTTTTTGACTACTTCCAACAACTTATCTTTTTGTTTAGAATCAAGATTTGTGTTCATTATAAATGGCGTGTAATTATTTAGAAATGCATACTCTATGCTAGCTAGTTGAGTTTTTAACTCTAGGAGCTCTAGCTTGAAATTATTAGGGATTTGCAATTCTCCCCAATAGGTATCATTATTGTCATCATCAGAGAGTTGGTGATGAACTTGCTTAAGTTCATCCATGCCCTTAACATAGGCACATGTCAAGCTCTTAATAGATTCTATGCATAGTGTGTTACTATTAGAGTTAGTTGTCAGTCATTGGGTGCCCTCTTATTTTATGGCCATTATGTACAGGCACCTTTGGATATCAATTTCATGTGCACACTAATTACATGCTTTAAAGAATGTACTTTTAATGGACCAAATGTTTTGCATGCAATTGCACTTGTTATTATTGTATGTAATGCATGGAACATGCATCTTCTCAAGCTACCCAAATTCATTTTCCTTAGATATTTTCAAGGAGAGGTCCTTGATGTCCATTCATGCATCAATAGTGGTCAGCCATGCATGTCCCATAATGATGGGGAAGTTGCCTTTGCAGTTTTATATCTTGATCATTAGAAAATCAATAGGATAGGACCACCATTAAACTGTGGTCACAATGTATTCCACTAACCCCAAAGGGATAGTGATTGACTGGTCTTTCAATTTCAAAAAGATATTACTCCTCTTAAGAGGTGGCATGTTCTAGGCTTTATACATGTCATAGGACATGAGATTGACATCAACGCTAGAATAACAAAGAGCCTTACATGGCTCATGTCTAGTAATCTATAAGTAAATAAAATGAATTCTCTAATTAGATAATTTTTTGTGGGAAGGTTTCCAACCTTGATCCAACCAAAAACAACATGAGTTAGCATCATAGTGCAGATTTGAGATGGTGTTTGGTTTGAAGGGCTCTCAAACGTATTTGATGTAGAGTATGAGGCTGTTGGAGATATAAGATGACTAGCTTCATTATGTTGTGAGGGTTTAGAAGGAATGTTGGGTTAGAAAAATGGTCATTTCTTGGATTGATTGTGTGAACCACTTAGCCAGAAGGCTGATTGTAAATGTAAAACCCTTGTAGCACTTCATTGTTGTGGCTATGGAAGAATTTCACCCTGCATAGATAGAGTAGGAGGTAAGTGGGTTGAGGTTAGAGGGATGTATGTAGATAGATGTAGAGGATGGTATGGATATGGATGTTCCACTTGAGTAAATGGTGAATGAGTTTAATGATGCTTTGGAGGGTAACAGTGATGTTGGAATGAGGCATGGTTGGTAGAATTTTGTGGAGAAATGGGTTGTTGAACATAGTACTCGTATGGATTTGGTTGTCTATAAGGGTATTTTTGTCTTAGTAGTGGTATCTCACATGACTATGGTTGTCGTCACTATTGGTATTGCTCATATGGTTGTGGTAGAGCTTGACTTGGATAGTAAGCCTATTGATGCTAGTGGAACTAATTTGGATAACCTTGCAGATAAGGTAATCATCTAGGTTCTTGCATCTTTATTGGTTAAGGATTCAATGTGTACATCCCAAACTCTTGTAAGTGTGACAACATAGGGAAACATTTCTTAGGATGGTCATATTAACAAATGTCACACTTAGCATCATCATTGAAGTCTGTCTCCACACATTCTTTTACTGTAGTAGCTTTGTCCTTACCTCTTTGGTAGGCATGTTCAGCTTCTTTCCATTTTTTCAGTTGTAATCACTATTCTACTTTTTGAATTAGTTAGCAACATTCATAGAAATTTGGAATTTTTCATCCAAAGAGTCCCATAATTTATTAAATGTTTCTAAAATATTGGAAATAGAATTTTGGATGGGCAAGTTTTTTTTATTCATCACCTCATCGAGTGGTGACTTCTTCTTCTCATAGAATCATACCTCCTTTCTCCTATTTGAAGGGTTTCTATTATATTCTTTTGCACTTTTGCTTTTTCACAACTCACTTTCTTCTTTTGCTACCTACTCTATCAACCTTTGTATCTAATGAGCTCTTAGTTCAAATAGTCTCCCTTGGGCATAAACTACAAGAGTTCTTCTAGTCTCTACTTTGAGCCCATCTATGATGTGGTGGAGTTACTTCCTCTAAGAATAACCATGTCCAAGACATCGGTGTAATAGAGAACAATGTTTTCCCATGGCGACAAGCAAGGGTTCATGTGTTCCTTGTTTTCAACCTTGTTTTCAACCTTGGATTTTCCTTTTTAGATTAGACACTCTAGAGTAAGTTTGGTATTTTTCATTAAATAGTTCTATCATGGTACTCCATTTGCTAATGGATTTAGGCTCCAAAGACTAATACTAGCTTTCTACTTCCTTGATGAGTATCCTAGGAAATAGCTTAAATTTTTGCCAGTCATTCTCTATGTTTTTTAAGGCAAAGGCATCATGAAAGGTTTGTAGATGGTTTTGTGGATAAGAGTTATATCCCCCCTCATATCTTGGAATATTGTTCATGTATAAGTGCTTTATTTGACTATCTTTCACATGCTTAGTTGGAATCTTGACTACCTTTGCAATGTTAGGCATGCTGTGAGTTTCTAGCAAAGGCTCATCATCATCATTATTTCGTTGTCACTGATGATAATGATTAGTATTGTTGTCTCATTATTCACCTCCATCATGGTTATTCTTTATGTGGCATTTTTCAAAACTAGAAGAGGAAGAAGAAGAATATGTAGATGAAGATGGTAAAGAGGGAGGAGGACTATCTCAACCGTGATATCTATCAATTCCTCTTCAGTTGGCATGGACATGTTTCTTAGTTTTTGTATCATCTTGATGCTTATTCAATCCCTTGCCTCGACTACCATCCTTTTCTAAACCTAGATTGTTAATTATAGATTGTAGATTCAAAGCTACACCCTCATCACTAGTAACAATGGGTGGAGAATTTTCATATTGAGAGCCCCCCAAGGAAGGGTCCTCATTATCATCTTGGTTTAGAAGGAACAAGGAATTAGTGAATTGTTTCCCCTTTACAAATTCATGATGATTCCCTTGGTGTCAATCTTGCTTGCATTGTGTTTTAAAGAGATGGTAGTCCTAGTAGTCATAGTCATACACAACATACTCCTCTTGAAGATTGTGGATGCCTAACTTCTTAAGAGTTTGAAGCAACATCACAAGCACATATCGATTTGGAGGCATTACAATATTGCCTTCCATATCATGACATCATAGTTGCTCATCTTGATGTAAGATGAAGGTGAGATCAAGCACATACTAATCTAGATGAGTATATACCACTTTGTATTCTTGTAGGATTGGTGGTTTGACATCATCATGCCTATGAGAAGAAGACATTTTGCAAAAAAAATAAAATATTAGTGTGCTTTTATAATTATATAATTTGAAAATGAAGTTGAACTTGGGGTTCATCCATAAATATTAATAATGTTTACTAATCCTAGATAGTGCATGTTTCAAGAAAAAGAGTCCCTAGAAATGACACCAATGATGAGCGGTGAAGGTACCCCTATGCTCAACCATATGAATCATGAAGCATTCATGCAAAATCTAGTCAAATTCTATCGACTCTATGTCTTCTAGTACATTGGTTTTCTAAGAAGTGAGCTCTACCCTGGTCATTGGTTATCATTTCAATTACACTTATGATGTACAAAGGTATGGTTAATTGTAATCAAGGCATATAATTTTTATTGTGATTGATGAACCACGATATTACATACGTGATATTGTGTATGCAATATCATGGGCCACCACAATATCTATAAATAAGAGGAGGCTTTCCCTATTTTAGACACTTAGACTTAGACCCTTAGCCAAACTCTTGCAGTTTTACCATTCTAGAGTTAGAATAATTTCCATGTGCCTGCAGTAGGAGTCTTAAAGTGAACAGGTGTTTATTCCAGAAAATTGTACCTGAGCACACATTTGTGTACGACAATAAAGATGAACTCTTTGATAAACCTTGTAGCATGTGGACTAAGCTAAATAGTTATTAATTATTGTTGAATGGTTAAATGCTTTTGTAGTTAATTAATCTCTCTCAACCCTTGGCTCTCCTAGTTAAGTGTAGTTAGTACAACCGCTTTGAGCATGTGTGTAACACTTGGTAACCCAGTAATGAGTAGCGTTTGGTAATCCCAACAACATTGCACTGGTTCAGGGTGTGTGTGGCAAGTGGGAATGGATAATGGTGTTAGGACAATTAGAACTTAGTTAGTGAATAGTTAATGAAAGTTAGTCACTTAGTTCTCTTTACCTTCCCTTATTAGCATAAGACATTAAAAAGATAAAAGATATAAAAATCATGTACCTCAAGCTTACTTAACCATAAAACCATGACAATACAAGTAAGTTTGGGAAGACAACGATTGATTAACCTTAAGTGTTCCATTAAG
Source organism: Gnetum montanum (assembly GCA_015680685.1). Classification (NCBI taxonomy): domain Eukaryota; kingdom Viridiplantae; phylum Streptophyta; class Gnetopsida; order Gnetales; family Gnetaceae; genus Gnetum; species Gnetum montanum. Next base: position 94,494 of record MNCI01027444.1, read on the forward strand.
GCACGTATCGTTGAGTGTAGGGGTACCTCGCTACTCATCATTGGTGCCATTGCTGGGAACTTGTTTGTGCACTACATAGAACATAGGAAATCATCCATATCTTTGGGATGCTAGAATGAACCCTTAGGGTTTATCAAAGGAAAATAGGACAATGGTAAATAGCACCTCGAGCAAGACAAAAATTTCTTCTTCTTCACACAAAAGCACTTCACCGCATAGGACCAACACTAGAGACAGTCGGTGGCATAACATATGTAACCAAGATCTGCCAATTCCTTAATAGTTTTGTGTGGTATATATTCATCACAATGAGTATTTACCTAACTTTACCTTTATTCTCCATCAAGATGAAAACTTACATTGGAGAGACTTGGAGGGTAACATAGTGTTTCCTCTAGATAGATCGGTCCCCAACATGCTCCTTTGTGCTCTCGCACAAATAGGCATGTCACAGTTATATGTAGAATATTTTGCATGTGACCATGACAAAAGGGACTACCATCCCACAGACGCACAACGTCAAAGGGACTTGCAATAGGAGAGATATTACACATCTTTGAAGGGTAAATGGCCCCATAATGCTCCACATGTCTTGAGCGAAATTAAGGGTGATGAATCGATTCCAATAGGTTCCTCACATAATGATGTTCCCCCTCCTAATGATGGTCAGGAGGTGGTCTATGAGAACCTCCACTTCATGGTTCACAACCTTGGTTTTGATCCCCATGAACACCAAGTGTTCAACGAGGGAACACAAATACATGATAAGGACAGGCATTTTGATTGTAATCACTATAAGGGCCAAGACCACCTAAGAGAAGGTAGGAAACATCGTCATGAAAATGATTCTCCTTCTTCTTCACCTTCATCATCACATTCACCTTCTCCTTTGATGTTAGGACATAGTCACAAGGAACCTAATTGTGAAAATAAAGGTAAATAGAGTGAGAAACCTTGATGAGAGAGTCGAGAAAGAGGATGAGGGCACTCTAGAGAATCACGGCATAGAATAAGGAAGAGTAGGGAACCTCGTAGACATTACAGACACTATGAATGAAATGACCATGAAGAACCCCTACTCCCAACGCAAATCATGTTAGATATCATAGAGGCCATACAAATTTCCACAAGGCACCAAAAAGATAGCAAGATCAAGAGGTTAGACATGAATAACATCCCATGATTTGAGGGGGGATATAATGCTGATCCTCAGAATCACTTACAAGCATTTCTTGATGCATGTGCCTTGCAGAACATTGAGAATAAATGGTAAAAACTAAAGTTGTTCCCAAGGACACTAGTAAAAGAAGTGAAAAGCTGGTACTGGTCCTTAGAACTAGAATCCATTCAAAGGTGGAGTACGATGCTAGAATTATTTAATGATAAATATCAAACATACTCCTGGGTGTCCAACCTGCATAAAAAAATCCAAGGATGGAAGCAAGGAAATCATGAACCCTTGGATGCTGCCATGGACCATTATTATGCACAGTTACATCATTGGCTAGACCATGGTTATGTGCAATGGGATCAACTATGCCATCTTGTAGATGGACTTAGGCATGAAACCAGGAGAACCCTTGGAATGTATGCCCATGGGAGATTATTAGAGCTTAGGTCTCATTAGGTCCATAGATTGCTAGAGCAAGTAGCCAAGGAAGAAAGGGAGCTATGTAAGAGAGAAAGTGTGGAAGAGTACAATCGAGATCCTTTCCTCTGAAAAAGGGAAGTGAGATTATGTGAGGAGGAGGAAGAGTCACCACTTGAAGAGATGGTGAATAGGAAAACCTTATTGCTTCAAAAATTAAGAACAGAAGTGTCAATAAAGGTAGAAAAAATATGGGACTCCTTGGATAGTAGATTTGAAATCATCCTCAAAATTGTAGAGGAGTCTAAGGAGCGAGGTGGTGACTGTGACAAAAAGAAAAAGAGGTACATGGATAATGCACGTAACAAAGGTAAGAGTAAAATGGCCATCATCGAACAGGGTGTGGATTCTGATATAGACAATGAGGGTGGATGTGAGATATTCCAATATGACCATCCTAAGGGATGTTGCCTAGTAATCTTACATCTACAAGAGTATGGGGTGTATGCACTCAACCCACAACTTAACAAACAGCAAGCACCCCAACGGTTACATTATCCCCAAGGTAACCCAAGGTAGTTTCATCAACCTTTAACATATTTTCCAAGTGGAACTCCATCACAACCTATTAAGAAACATCAACAGTGGTAATACCCACAGTCATGGGGGATGCCACCACTAAGGCAACAATACCCTTACTGGCAACCAGATCCATATGGCTACTACGTGCAGTAGCCAATATCTCCACATAACTCTGTTGTTCATGTGACACCACATCATCACTACTAATCTCAAGAGTATTATAGGACTCCTTCTCTTGGGGGAGATAACCCATAGACATACCATCCTCCAAACCCATCTGCAACTCTCACACTGATAGCTCCATTACCACCCGCTCTAGCAATGCAAGGGGTACTCCCCAATCAACTGCTACAATGCAATGTCACAAGAACTATGAATCCTCAACCTGTAGTTGGTTCTGACAACCTTATGAAGAAAAGATCTTTCTTCAGAACCAACAATCCAACCAGGCCCTCACCATCACAAGTGGTTGAACATCTGAACACCTCCCTATGAAATAAGGCTTCAAAACCTCCTTCAACCCAAAAATTGAGCTTAACACACACAGTTATGTTAATGCATGTAGTTATTAACTAGATTAAGGTGGGCCATCTTCCCAGGAAATTCTCTGATCTTGGAAGTCCTCTAATCTATCTCCAAGTCGCTAGGAATGAACCATGTAAAGCTCTTATGGACTTAGGTTCCGGAGTCAACCTAATATCACAAGATATGTATAAAGCCTAGAACTTACCTACAATAAGGAAGAGTAACATTTGACTAGAGTTGGCCGGCCAGTCCATCACTGTCCCCTTGGGATTGGTAGAGTACATCATTACCACTATATGTGGATGGTCGTATCCAGCTAATTTTCTAGTGATACAAGTAAACAACGATAAGGGGGACTTCCCAATAATAATAGGAAGAGCATGGCTAAGTCCTATATATGCACACCTAGGAATCTGAGATATTTCCCTAGAAATATCCAAGAAGAACACTTTTGGAAAGATCAAAAAAAAGAAAGTTCCATGCATTGCATATAGTGACATAGGGTGCCATTGCGTGCAGAAATCATGGGTCATGCAAAGTTTAGCATTGCATGCATGCAATCGGTGTGCACAAGACATTAATATAAAAAAGTGCCTGTATGCAGGAGTGACAAAATAAGAAGAAACCTAGTGGTTGATGGCTAATCAAGAGAGTAACTCACTAACATGCATGGAACTAACTGAGGGAATAACTAGTGCTTACATTGAAAGCATAGATACACTGGAGCAATTTTGTTGCCAAATTCCAAGCCTTAACTTTGAAAACATCAACTGGGGGAAGTTGGAAATTCCTGAGAGATTTAAACAAGAGCCTTTATATTTGAAACCATTGCCCACCGGTCTGGAGTATATGATCCTCAAAAATGAAAAATTGGTGATCATCAATGTAAGAATTGTTCCCAAACCAAAAGAAAGACTACTAAGAGTGATAAAAAAGTGGTCAAAAGCCTTTTCCTGGTCATACCCCGAGTTAACTAGAATAGATCCTAGGATATGACAACATAGGATTTACATGGACCCCTCCATGAAACCTCGAAAATAACCGTAGAGGCAATTAAACCAAAAATTGAAGCAAATAGTAAAAGAAGAAATAGAACAGCTTCTTAAGGCTATGTTCATATATCCCATTGTTGATAGTGAATGGGTTAGCCCTCTGGTGATCATGCCTAAAAAGGGAGGTAAATGGAGGGTGTGTATATATTTTAGGCTGTTGAACATGGCAACATTTAAGGATGACTTTCTATTGCCATTCGTTGACCAAGTCTTAGACACCATTGCAAGGCATCACTATTATAGTTTTCTGGATGGCTATAGTGGATACAACCAAATACAGATAGCAGTAGAAGATCAAGCCAAGAGAATGTTCACTAGTCCTTGGGGAATGTTTGCATATAAACAAATTTTGTTTAGCTTGTGCAATGCTCCTTCCACGTTTCAACACTTAGTTCTAAGCATATTCCAACAATAGATAGGAAATGGAGTGGAAGTCTTTATGGATGACTTCTCCACTTATGGAACAAGCTTTGATCAAGCCTTGGACCAATTAGAGCAAGTGTTGCCAAGATGTGTAGAAACCAACTTAAGGCTCAATTGGCAGAAAAGCCATTTGATGGTCCAAGAAGGTGTAGTACTTGGGCATAAGATTTCATGTTCAAGAATATAGGTAGACCCAAATAAAGTTAGGTTCGTCCAAGGAATCAAGCAACAACCAGAAACTGTCAAAGACATTTGGTCATTCCTTGGACACACTAGCTACTATAGGAGATTCATTGAGAACTTCTCCAAGATTGCCAAACTGTTGGTAGAACTAACGAAGAAAGATGCGCCATTTGAATGGACTAGGGAATGTGAACGAGCATTCCAAACTCTAAAACAAAAGCTTGTGGAAACTCACATTCTACAAGCCCCTGACTAGTCCAGACTATTCCATATAATGAATTACGTGTCCAATTATGCCTTAGGAGCTATACTTACACAGTTAGATGACCAAAAATGTCCTTACTACATCCACTGTATAAGTAGGAGTATCTCCAGTGCACAACTTAACTACAAAACTACAGAAAAAGAATTAATGGTTGTAGTGTTTGCACTAGATAAGTTTAGGCACTATGTGCTAGGTTAACAAGTGTTTATCCATATGGATCATAGTGCAATCAGGTTCCTCATGAACAAGCCAGCGGTTAGCTCTCATATTATACGATGGCTGGTAATCCTACAGGAGTTCGATCTAATGATGATTGATCGAAAGGGTGCTAAGAACGTAGTTGTAGATCATTTGTCTCAGTTCCATTGGGATAGCAAGGAGGATGAATATGTAATGTCTAATCATTTTCCTAATGAAGCCCTTTTTGTCGGTGTAGTGAATAACCAACCCAGGGAGATGAATTGGTATAGTAGCATTCTCACCTATCTCCTTATCCAACAAACAACACAGGAGGAAGAATTTAGAAAGAAGCAACCGTTTCTTCATAGAGCCAAGTACTTCATGGAGATGAATGAACAACTTTACAAAGTTTGTCCTGATGGCTTGGTTCGATGGTGTGTGCCTAATGTGGACCAACTAAGAGTTCTCCAAGATGCTCATGAGGGCCCTTGTGGGGGTCACTATGTAGGGAGATGAATGACTATTAAGATCCTACTTGCAAGATATTACTGGCCAATATTATTTTGGGATGCCCATCAATTTTTCCAATTCTACGAGCACTGTCAATGTGATGGAGAAATGACTACTAGAATGGAGGATCCGCAATAATGGATTCAACCTTTAGAGTCCTTCAAAATTTGGGGAATAGACTTTATGGGGCCCATTACATCAATTTTCAATGGAAAATCTTACATCATTGTTGCCGTAGACGATCTAATGAAATGGGCTGAAGTAGCTACTGTTATAGACTGCACATCATCTTCAGCTACATGATTTGTGCAACAACAAATCATAAATAGGTTTGGTGTGCCATGTGCACTTATCTCAGGTAATGGAACACACTTCACAGGTGCAACCTTTTGGTAGTTGATGCAACACTTAGGGGTTGAACATAAATTGACTACACCTTATCACCCCTAGGCTAATGGCCAAGCCAAGGTCACTAACTGGGAGATTACTAAAATATTAACAAGGAAAATTGGCAAATATAGGTAAGATTGGAGCACTAAACTGAATGATGCTCTCTAGGCATATCGCTTCACTTGGAAACTCCCTAGAGGCTACTCTCCCTATGAGTTAGTATATGGAAAACTTCCAAAGCTTCCAATTCAAACGGAGCTCCGTACACTATCCATGGCTTGAGACCTCCACCTTGACCTTGATCTAGCAAAAAAACAAAGGTTGGAAACTCTAAATATGCTAGATGAGAATCGATTGGTTTCCCTATCATCAAATGAGTTGCACAAGGCACATAACAAGCAACATCATGACTTAAAAATTTGAAAGGTTAAGTATCAACTAGGAGATAAGGTCCTCTACTGAAACCCCACACATGTGCCACAACACAAAAAATTTCAAACATTGTGGGAAGGGCCTTACATTATTCATGCAACCTTTCCCTCAGGGGCCATGACCATAGACAAACCTGAAAGCCCTGATAAGAGATTACTGGCCAATGTGCAAAAAACCAAACCCTTCCATGAACTTAGAACAGCTGATGCACATAATACCTCTGAGAGAGGATGACCTCGCTCATTATTCCAGCTCTCCCCCTTCTAACTCAATCATGGGGGAGATGGCCACCTATGCTGATCATTTGAGGCCCTTAGTTCCTTTCTGAGTTTTTGTTTTACACATTTTTATTTTACAAATTTCTTTAACTTTTCTTATTTTTTATTTTGCAACATTGATTATACTTTTTCAGTTCTTTGTGTGTTTACTTATTTTGTTAGGTTCATCACCTAATAAGTGCTCCTGATGATGGTATGAACTGTATTCTATTAGTTACTAATGTTTGGTTTTTACCTTTGAGTTATGATGATACTAAGGTATGGTTCTTTTGATATAATAGGCAATGAGTCCACATCATCCATACATCTATGAATTTCTATGGTCTCTCTTGGCTTAGAACTATATGGTCCCTTTCTTCAAATAATAAAACTATCAATGAATTGGTGACTGAGCATTTCTCAAACTAAGGAAGGACTCAAGGATTGAAAAGGGTGTGACTTCAAGGGGATTTGATGCATTTGTGCTAGCCATTCTCTTGGGTGATTTGATGTTTTGTTCTTAATTTTTCCTTACCATTCTGATGTTGCTCCATTATCGGGAAGCTGAGCTAACAAAAATAATAAGTCTTTGCATGTTGTGGTTCTCATGCAAAAAAAAAGAGAGTGAGAATTCAAAGCACATCCCTTAGATGAAATAATCACCTGGGGTACAAGCACTGGTTATGGAACTAAAAAAACATGTTCCCTCTAACTAAGGCCCTTTCTCACTTCCTACTTTCCCGTTTCTCGTTTAGACAGAATGGCGGTGACTTTTTGACAGAGGCATTCTTGTTACTTTAGGTGGATGGACTGGTCGAATGTATTAATGCGAAGTCACTGGATGTGAATTTTTTGAGGCTAGATTTGGAATGATATTTACTAAGTCACATTAACCATTAATACACAAGGGGCTGTACACCACCTTGTTCTTGAGACTCCATTCCATTCTCTTCTTTCCATCGTTCTTTCTCCATTTTTCACCTCATTGCCAGTTGTATCAATAGTCCATATTTTGATTGATGCATTATTTTCTTTTTGGTAAATTCTTGTGGTTAACCCTTTAACTCTTGCTTCCAAATGGCATTTCTAGAGCCTATGGACTCTTTGAATGTGGGATTGTTAGGGCATTAAAGACATGAGCCTGCTTTGGGGAGGACACACTAGAATTCCTATTTGGTGCATTAGTTAATTTCTTTTTCTTAAAACATTTTTGCAATCAACATTTATTTTGTTCATTTCCATCCCTGACATCCATTTTATCGGCATTGTTGTTGTTTCTTTTCCTTCATCTTTCTTATTCCTTATCTTTTTCCATTCTCTCACTACTAGAGGATCACTCTTAGTCATGGGGGTCCTGGTCCAATTTTTTTGATTTTCTCTTAACCCCTACACCTTGGGTAGCCACTAGTGTTATATCTCTAAAATCCACATTAGCCATATCACAACTCAAATAATGGACCTTACATGGAAGAAATGTATCAACTGCATTGTGATTCAATTATCCTTGCTAATATAAGACTGTGTTGTGTGTGCAGATGGAAATTATACAACAATGGATCGGATCTCGAGAGAACACTTGGAATGGACTGGTGCTGGAGTAATTATGCAAGGAACAAGATTGATGGCGCAGTTATGGATGGACAACGAAAGGTGCAATCTTGGCATCAGCAGCAACACATTTTCTTCTTTTCTCTCTCTTCTCTCTCAACTGCCAAATAAGGCTAGATGTCAAATGTGTATAGTGTTCACATTTTTTGTCATGAACACTAATATTTTCATGTATTGTAATGATGATTCGTTCATGTGTAACCCCATTCACTATTAGTATCATTCAAGTCAATACTCCCATACCTTCCCAACAATTTTTAAGGAACTTAAGGATAAGTTTTCATTTAGTCATGGGGCTATGATGAGCCGCAATATCACGTACACGATATTGCATCTGCGATATTGTGTCAACCTCCGCAATATCATGTATGCGATATCACAACCCACTGCAATGTCTATAAATAAGAGGCATCTTTCCTTATTTTAGAAACTTAGACTTAGAACCTTAGTGAAACAACACTAATTTTGGCCTAACACTTTGAAATGAGAACAACTTAGAGCCTCTTGAGCTTTTGGGAGGTAAAAATTTGACTAAGGCATAGAACTCACACTGGGCTTGCCCTTAGCGTGAGCAACTCCAATGACCTCAAAATCAATTCAAAGATGGTCCAATCTAATGATGCAAATCATCTTCATAGGGTCACTATTGTCCACTTCAAGTTTTAGCATTCAGGAGTTCATATTTTGGGCCAGATTGCACAAATTTTTACCAGGTCACACTGACAATGTGAGTATAGCGTGAGTGTAGATCACGGCTAGCATGAGCAACCCCAAGAGCCTTAAAATCGAGTTAAAATGGTCTAACTTCCAAGGTGCAAGTCATCCTCAAGGTCCATTGATGACTACTTCAATTCCCAGCCTCTAGAATTCCAGACTTCCATCCAAAATCACAAACATTTTTTTCACTCACGCTGATAGCGTGAGTCCATCATGAGCTATCAAAAGTGGCTAAAATAAAGGCATACCCAAGCTCAGTTTTCAACATGCAGTTCACTCTCATGGTCAACCACAATCAAGAAATTGTTGCACTTAAAAAATAGGCTTCAAAGATCAAAAATTGGTATGAAATATGTCTTTTTCATCAGGTCACGCTGAGATCACACTAGTAGCATGAGTACCACGTGAGTACTGATCATGCCCAGTCAAAATCATGTCAAACACATGCTAAGGACATGCGCAGATAAAATAAACTCATGTTGGAAGCTTCTGTGAAACAAAAATGCCTCAAAAAACCACAAAACCACTCACATTAGCACCCTGCAATAGTCGATTCATGGATCTAGAATTTCCAAGGGAGTCGGAGTCAATTTCTCTTGTTGTACATTATCACTTCTATTGTAAATTTTCACCATTTGTGAGCTTGTCAAGCTCTTACGCTCCAAATTTTATTTGCTTTTATGGGTGTAAGCTAGCTTGCATAAGCCAATACATGTTGTAAGATACAGTGCATCCAGTCAAGAACATTGCCTACCTACACATGTCCAATTCATACACAGTTGTCCATCAAAACACCTATCACACGATCTGTTTTCCTCTCATCTCTTAGCCATTGATCTCATCTATGAATTCCGCACCTGAGCCTAGCCAAACGTTATAAATACCTCATCCATTTACAAAAATGGGGTGGGAAATTTTGAAAATTTACTACTTTGGGAGCATTGACTAGCAATGTTGGATGCTTGGGCGCACATGAATCTTAGCATCCAAGCACCTGTAAACACATCACTCTAGGGCTTAGCGCTTGACTTGCCATCCACACACGTGACTACACTTTGACCGGTGCACATCCTTGTCAAGAAATATAATACATTTTATTATTTCCTTCCATTACATTGTTTTCTATGTTTTAATCTACTTTACATTTTTGCATGCACTTTGTTTACATTTCATACATCACCAGTTACAATAACCCCAGCACAAGCCATAGTTTATGCTTGGGGAAGTCCTTGGTTGATTTACATGCAGATCATCCAAGGCACTCTACCTTCATTTTTCTTTTTCTAGCTTGTCATCAAATGAAGGCAGGGTCAGCTGTGTCTCTCCAGCAATCTTTCGACGTTTGTTTTTCCCTTCCAACCTTACACCGACGATTTTGGTCAGCATAGTAAATTGGTGCTAGAAGGAGGGCAAAACTCTTTACCATCCGATCAAAATTTTGATCATGGTACCTTTTAAATGTTACACTGACCAAGTGCCAAACTCAAGCTGAGCTTGCTCAAGCCCATCCTAGCCTGCTCACGCTAAACTAATCAGGTGTACAACCCTGTAAAACTCTTATGTTATGGTACATGCTCAGCTTGTCAAGCAAGCTTACTCATGCTCAGTTTGTCAAGCCATGTTACTCATGCTTAGCTTGTCAAGCTAGCTTACTCATGCTCAGCTTGTCAAGCTAGCTTACTTATGCTACTATGGAATCTTCTTAGATCAATACAGCAGCACTACAGATCTCTAACTTTGGGGTTGGAACCTTGAACCCTATGATTGTGACAAAACCCATAACTTCCATTGAAGCGATAAACTCTCAAGGGCCAACTTGCCAGTCACTTAGGCTACAAGGCAAAGACTCTACTTACGCAATCCTCACACCTATAGATTCAAGCCAACTTGCCTATAGACTACATAGAAAGAGAAGCAAAGAGAAACTATGAGCTCATTTACAAGGGAGGTCATGAGTTCACTCCCTCAGCATTTGACATAATATCCCTTTCTAAGTCCCATCATCAACTCATATCTTAGCTTCTCATGGCAAGGAATCAAACCTCATAGCCACCTTTGATAGAGCCTCAGAGAAAAGATGAGGAAGCTGACTTTGCGGTCCAATCTAAGCATGGAGATTCATACCATACTGTCAGTCCTCATGCCCATACAAACTCATCATTCCAACCTTTTCTAGAAGATGCCATACTTCCTCCTTTATCTGAAAACACTTGAGCATCGATTTCTCTATAGAAAGTACCCACTTCCATTCCCACCTTCTCCATGCCCAACATTTAATATGATACATCCATCTCCATCATACCTCTAGTCACCGCATTTCCCCCTCCTCAAATAAATGTAAGGTCAATCTTCCAATTTCAAGTAATTGGGATTCCATCAACTATACCAGCTTCCACATCCACCCACTACATACCACAAGTACAAACCCATGGAGCACCTCTAATTACTTTAGCCTAACATGTTTAAGGTGTCACCTTACAACCTATGGCTAGGCAATGGGTTTCACTAGCTGTCCAACAACACCAACCTACTCACTATAACATACCACACCTTGAAATCCCATCCCTGAATGTCACTCTACCACAACAATCGACAATCCAACATTCTCCATTTCCACAGACAATGCAACAATCAAACTACTACCAATTGCAATCTACTCAACCATTCGGTCTACCTACTGCCCAAGAGTGGTCAAACACAAAGAAAATGATGCACTCATTAATTGAGGAGGTAGAGCACCTTAAAACCACAAACACTGAGGAAGTCAAGGTGCTGGACTTCTACCAAGATGACTCGATCAACCCTTCAATCCCATCGTTAACCTTACCAAAGGGAATTTCATTACCTCAACTAACCAAATATAATGGAGAGGGATATCCAAACACCCATCTGGTAACATTTTTACTAGAATTTCTATTGCTTTAGGCCTAGCCTCATGTAATTTTATGTGTATTTGCTATGTCCTTAACAGGAAAAGCCTTAGACTGGTATCAAGCTTTACCCCGTAACTCCATATCCTCTCTAGAGGATTTGTTACATCAGTTTGTTACCCATTTTAAATATAATTTAAAGCCTAAAGCCACATTGGATAGCCTGATTCAGATTAAACAAGAGCCATTAGAGCCAGTGCAAAAATTTATCCAAAGGTGGACTGCAGCACTGAATGAACTTCACGAGCCCATCCCTGAAACATACTTGCTTACCATCCTTAAGGCTACTGTGAATGACTTCGTTAAATCATAACTCTATTATTTGAGTGCTCGTACTTTGAGTCAAGCATTCACATAAATTAAGAACATAGAAGAGGTGGTGCAAGCAAGTAACAACCTAGCTTACTTAGCCTTTAGGAGCCAACATGTGAGGAAGGATAAGGATAAATCCAAAACAACAGTAGTAGTGGTGGCGAAGACAACCTAACCAAACAATTCAGGACAGAAAGGAAAATAACCCACTTCTCCAACCAGCCATGAGGGAACCACACCTACGCGTACACCCGAATCTTCCTCAACTAAAACCGCAAACATGAGTCACACTCCTACATTTGAAAGAAAAGAACCTACCCAATTTACACCCTTACCTATCAAGCCTTCAAAATTATTAGAACAACTTATAAAGGTCGGGTTAATCAAACACAGACAAATGTCCCCCACGACATTCCAAAAACATGATCGATTCTGTGAGTTGGCTACAAACCCAACTTTGGCAACAGCCGATGAGCCCCCTATTCCAAGAGGCTTTAGGTTGGACAGATTTTGTGAATATCACCAAAGGTGTGGGCACAGAACAGACTATTGCTTCACCTTAAAACAAGATATACATCGCATGGTTGATAGGGGTGAAATAGTATTTGACGAGGCAAACCTAGGAAAGCCCCAAAACCAGCCCATGGGAGTCTACGAAGATCCTCTCAATACTAAGGACTCACCATATGTGATTGACACTATCCATGTGGAAAATGGACAAGACATCCCTTGAAAACCCTTTGTAATTCATAGGCCTTCTGAAACTACATCTACCTCAACACCTCCCCAAACCCCTTTTTTCATACGCACATTCCATGCACCACAAAAACCATTCATTGTTTGCATACCTCCTTCTGTCACAGCAACAACCATGCCATTAGAAACCTAACCCACTCCCTTTGTGATCCAAGTGCTAAAACACCCTAACATGCAACCCCCTACAGTTCCCCCATGACCCCTGTGAGAACGCCTTGCTGATAGGCTGACAAGAGAGCTCCTAGAAAAGGAACATCATGAGCACAAATTAGGACCATCGAAGCCCATACCACTAAATGTTGTTCCTATGGTTTCGTCCACCAGTGAGCCTAGCACAAGTTGTAAAGACAAGGATGCCAGCACTCTTAGTGTCCCAAACTCAACATCCCCAATTACTAACACAAGAATTCCTCCTCGAGAGATACGAATGTTGGGTCAAATCAACCAAGTCTTCATAGACAAGAGCATCCCAAGTGATAAGGATCTAGTGAGTGCATCGACCTAAGTCACATAGGCTTTGAAACAAAAGAACACCTCTTTAAGCTTGTACGATCTAGTATGACCTCACTAGTACATTGGGAAGCTCTCGTGTGTATGTTGACTTCCATTCCTATTAGTGTGGACCTTCCTACAAATGAGCCATCCATTTATGCAGTATTGTCCCCACAACCTCAATAATCAAGGCCCACATCCCTAGAATTTAGTGCCAATGATATTAAGTGAGATGAGAAAATTGGAGAGGTCACTACAACCCCTATGTTCATAACAATACAAGTCAACCACTTCAAGATATGTAGGGTGCATGTTGATGATGGTGCAGCAACAAACGTAATACCCTTCCCTATTGTCAAAAAAATGGGTCTTACAGAGAAAATACGGCCCACAACAACTTCCTTTTTAAAATCCTTTAGTGGTTCCCGTGTCATGGTAAAGGCATGGTTACCTTGGATTTCATAGTAGGTGACCAGTTCCCCACATTGGCTAAATTCGTAGTGGTTGATGAGATGCCAGGGTTCAATCTGATTCTAGGAAGACCTTGGTTAGCTCAACTTAGAGCCATATCCTCACCAATCCATCAAGGAATCCACCTACCTTATGAGGGCGGTGAAATCATCATACATGGGGACACGACAACATCATTCACTTCCTTGCACTTGGGAATGGATCAAGGGTTGGAGGTTGAGTTCTCTAAACCTAAACAAGAAACCATAAGTTCACTTCAAGACTTGGACCAACCATTAACCCATGATCCTACTAGAATCAAGGAAGCACTAGAAGACACAAACATAGAAGCCATTCCCACTAACGTCTCTAGTGAAGGGGAAGGGGAGTATAAGATTGTACCTACATACCCCACCCCTCACATCAAACTATGAAGAATAAAAAAACAACTTAGTAACTAGGGTAAACTATTAAGCATATGGAATGAAATTAAACTGCCAACCATCCAATACAACATTAAATTGCCAGCAAACATCTGCAATGACGTTAAACTCGCCAAGGTAGAAAATGGTTGGTTCTTTTTAAGTCTCCTAAAAATGTTATCGCTTTTGGCTCACTATGGCCTAAAATTGGTAATCCCTTTTTCTTTCTTCAACACAGATGCAATGGTCCACCATGACATTAAACTAATGTGCATGACCCGAGATGGCCTTAAACCTAAGCCGAGTATGTTACAATTTTATAAACTTTCATTACGTTATGTAAAATTCTCATTTACATGTTACAAGTTGCAATTTCAATTCATGCATTCTTGTTACTTTTCTTTCTACAAATATTTACTTTACATTTTGTTCCACATTTTGGAACCTCATTTAATATTCAGCTACACGCATATGTTCACAATACACTTGAGAGAATAAGAAAAATGATGAAAAAAAGACAATATATATATATATATATATTGAACACATTATTCCATGATTAAATCCATATTATTACATCCATCCCCATACATCTCCATTAAGTATGAAAAAACCCAAAATATTTGGTAACTAAAGCTAGACTAACAGTTAGTTCACACATCAGTACTAGGAGGGGGGTGGCCCCCAAAATCCTCCACATCATCCGCTCCCATCCCTCTGGGGCCAGCCTCATCATTACTAGGTCCCTACAATAGAACAAAAAACAAACAGATAGGTAAGCATAAGAAAACAACTCATGAATACAAAACCTGGAAGGATAGTAACACTAACACTAAAAGCGATAAAACCATACAAAATTAAGTGCTATAATAAAACACCCACAAGCGAGGAGGGCCTTAGGTTGGCCTCCAAGCACTGCAGAATCTCATCCTCGGGTACATTTTCCCAATACTTCTCTAGACCAAGGTCAATACTAGCCAAGGTTTTACCCTTGTCCACTGAGGTCTAGGTATGGCGCTCAAGAGAGAACATGCTTGTCAAAGCCTCCCTAGAGGCGGTGGTAATGGTTCTCTTAGAAGATCCCTCCACTTTAGTGTACTCGGAGAACCTATCGTAAGCATAATGTAAGCCCAGTCCATTAATGAACATTTCCTTCCAATGATGTCAACTGATTCCTCCTTTAACCACTTCTTGTACTGGTGCTTGTGATCCTTTTGATCTTGATCCCACTTATGTATCTTAGCAGCAAAGGATTTCTAATCGTGGCACTTCCTATTTAGCAAATCCATCTATTCCCTTTGTTTGGCTAAATCCCTTGTCGCCTGAACTTTGCTGCTTAAAATTGTCTAGTAACATGCATAGGTGATCTCAGATGTGTGCCAAGTACTATCACCAGAAAACCTAGCAACAACAAAATCATAATGAGATTGAAGATCTCCTGATAGTCTCACGAATTAGATGTTCAGCTCCTCTAAGAGATGTGTGCAGTCTAGGTGGTTCTAATTGTAAGCTATCACGAGAATGATGAGAATGACTAGCTACACCCCCAATAGTAATGGACACTGACTTTTCAATGCCTTCAGGTGGGTCCTAAGATCTGGTAGTGTTAAAAAAGTGGTAAAACCAGGGGCAAGATAGCTGTGAGTGATCCCTCAATATGTAACAACTATCTCCATAAACCACTAAAAACTAGGAAAATCTATGTAGGTAACCTGCAAAGAAGGTGAATGTGAAATGGGACTTAGCATTAATGTTTGAGCATAATCTAACAATCTCTCCACAAAATCTAGACCCAATAAATTGTTCCCAGTTATAATGCATGCCCATCTCTAGGACTACACATATGATGTGTGTAGACACGATCCCAAGGTTTCTTCCTTGAGAAAGAGATTTAGGGAACACCCATGCTTGGAAGAGGGGGTACAAGAAGTTCACCTCCATTGATTGGGTATCATCTTACATGCCAAAACCTTTGGGACCCCGGGACATACCTAACCAATCTTCAAGCTACTTTATGACTTGGTTGTCTTTAGTCGCTTTCTCTACTGCCACCCTGGCACCATCCATAGGCACACCAAAAAGATCAGAAAGGAACTCAGTAGTCAGCTGGAAAGACACCTTGACTCCTCAAACCTACGTAGTAAAATGAGAAGCATCATCCATAAAATAATCAACAATGGTAACCATTTCAATCGCTAGAACATTAGGAGTCAGAGCAGTGAACAAGTCCATCAAACCCACACGGGTGATATAGCTGATGATTAACTCAGAGGCCTTTGTCTATAACCATTTTTGTGACTATTTTGTCTCTCCATACTTCATAAAAAGAGTGGCCTCAGTACACCCTAATATGATAGTAACTTCATCAGAGGAGATGACCACTATAGGAAAAACATAGAGTGAAAGGTTAAAAACATAGTACATGATGATGCAACAAAAAGAAAATGGGGTCTAGAATGTGATCATTTACCATCAGTAAATGGCGTAGGAAGATTAGGTGTAGGATCAACCCTCTAAGGAGAAAATGGCCCATTAGGAGACCAATCCTCATGCAACCAACCATGGACTTGACAACGTTCAGAAGCCTTTGAAAGTTTCCTATGGTAGTCAACAATAGCAGCTCTTGTCTAGTCTAGTACCATAGCATGAAGAGTGGGGTCCACCATGAATTCCTCCAATGTTGTGCATGCTAAGGCAAGCCCACCGTCATCATCACACATCCCATTCTCATCGAAATGAGGCCTGCATAGAAGAAGAATATTTATGCATAGATGATGAGAGGCTAGGTACCCCTACACCCAACCATATGAATACAAGCGTTCATGCAAGATCCGGTCGAACTCCGTGGATAGGCTAGTTGTGGTATCTAGATGGCTACACATTGATCACAGTTCGCTGTCTTCCCACCTGGACTAGTATTTTCTTTGTCACGTATGGTTTAGTCCAATGTGAGGCGTATGATGTAATCCTAAACTAATGCTACTCTTAGAGACAATGAAGAATAATATTGATTAAACTAATGAGTAATAGGAAATGAAGTCTAAGCTAACCTAAGTGTGATGAGCATCTGTTCCTTAATCATCCGTACACATCTTGGACCTCGTGCATGACTACTATTAGGATTACCAAGCGTAGATCCTAGGTACGCTGCTGGGTTACCAAGTACTTCACACTTAAATGCTCGTGATTAATTCATACTCATTCCTCATTTAATAATAGGAATAGTAAATGATGATAAAGAAATATTATTTAAGAAAGTAATAAATATTAACTAAGAAAGAAATAAATAACAATAACAATTAACAATTAAACTAGACAATTAAAAATAAGTGAATGCTGCAATGATGAAGTAATCTCTATCTTTATTTCTAGTCATGTGTGCGTTCAAGTACATCACATTCAAATAAAGGTGTCATACAATTATAAGCATCACACTACGGGCACGCACTAGGAAAATATTCTAACTCCTATGGAAACAAACTGAAAGAGTCTAGCTACAAATGACAAAAGGATCCCTAAATGAGGCAGAGGGCCCTCTTATTTATAGGCCAAGATAGGTGGCTGCATAAATGCTGCATCGACGAGGCCACGTAAACATGGCCGTAACGTCGATGGGGCCACATTTACGAGGCCACGTATACGTAGCCCAATCAATGCATTGACTAATTAGCGCTTCATCATACCTCCACGACTGAATAACAACTCATCCTCGAGTCAATTAAAGTGAGGAACAAGCTCAATTGAATACACAGTGGATAGGTATGGGATTATTTATTGACTAGAAATTTATTCATGCCGCAATGGATATGACAAAATTGGGACATAGACACAAAAGAAAAAACTTGTGGAACTCATGGGGTTCCCGGAAGTGGTGGCTCCTCCATGGATGCCTTTTTCTTTTCTTGTGCTCCAGGTCTTGGGATTTGATGGTGTTGAAGTATGGCTTGGAGTTTCTCTTCTTGTAAGGCCTTGAGTGCCTTGGCATGCATGTAAATTTGTACTTGTGCCATAGAGACAACCCAGTCAGCCTTCTCTTTTTCCTTCACCACCATTTTATTCTCTATCAAAAGTTTATTAATTTGCTTGGTTCTGAAAGTGTCTAGCTGGTTATGAGCAACCTTTGGCCCTATATTCGGAAGGTTTAATACTTATGAAATGGCTTGAATAGAGAAATCAATAGTCACACAACAAATGTTAACCATGGTGCCTTCTTCTTTATTTTTCCAAAATTGCTACGTTTCCCCTAAGTAGCAGGCACCATTTTCAGAGAGGGTATCTCCTACTTCTACCTGCCCGCACCATACAGTAGGAGGTTCTTCTTGATGAATGCTGAATGATTTTTCCTCCTGTTCTGTGTGTTGTCTGGTAGGATCTTGTCTTCCACCTCTTTGAGATCGTTTGATCACACCTTGAGTAGGACCTTCATGTTGTCCGCGTTTTGGGACCATCTGCAATCACACCGGACCAATCGTTAGTATGGTTGCTACCAAAGTTAGGTTATACCTTACTGCTTACCTTAATAGATTTACTTTATCTCCATGTGATGTTAATTATTGGAAGAACATGTCCGTGAAAGATTATAGTGTTGAGTCCTCTTTGCTTAGGTGGTTTCCAAATTTAATTTTCTGGTATAGCTAAGGGGATGAAATTTATTTTGACACATTTTATTCTTAATTTTAGAACTAATTACCCTTAAATATGTCCTTTGGGAAATGATGAATTTCAAAAAATTTCAAAAAAGTTATGTGCTATTCGGTAGTGCCCCTTGCCCACAACTAAGCTGAACACTCCAGGTTCAAGGAGGTTTAGACGGAATGAAAATCGGAGTACCAGCGAGTGGGATATAGGTATAAAAGCAAGGGTCTCACAATCGCAAGTCATAGAGAGAGAAAAAATTTGAAAAACTCCCCTGTGTGAATAGTGGAAAATGATCGTAAGTGTTACGGGGAGGTCATGTATATATATTTTCATCAAAGTTAGGGCACTTAGAGAATGTACCAAATTTTTAATATTTCTTTTGAAATTAAACGATGTAAACTAAGGACATCTGGATGATTGTTATAGGGTTCTAGGGTAATTCAACTAGTTTTGAAGGCACGAAAATTATGATGGTGTGGAATTTATCAATAAGGACCTCGGATGGTACATAAAAAGGCTATGTGATGATTCATAGGAACGTTGAATCAGAGGGATAGTAATAACAAAAAGAATATCAATTGAAAAATTAAGCTAAGGGTAAGAAATTGTGTGTGTGAGCTATGTCCTAAGTGAAGATTACAACAAAAATTACACAAGTTGGTCCTCCCCAAAGTAGGTTCCAACCTATAATTCCCTTGTGTAACCACACTTAAAGTGTCCATGGGCACTAGAAGGGTTAAATGTAATCTGCACTAACTCCACAAAACACACACATGTAAATACGACCATGATGAGGTATGAATTCAATGCTATACAAGACACGAGTCACAAATACATGAACAACAAGATGGAATGAATCGGAGAAGGGATTGTAGAGATTGGGACGTGAGGTAACTGACTTAGGGCACAACAAATCCTGCATGTAAATCATGATTAAGGTGTCATTAACTCGTCATTCCAAGATCAAGACCACGTCCATTCCTTAAATCAGTGACACCGCATTGTTTCATCCTATGATGAGTGACTATGAGAGTACCAAAACAAGAAGGCATATGATCACTTGGTGTTTTGTTCAAGGGAGGAGTGACTTTTGTTTTGTGGCACTTTGTTTTTCTTTTTCTTCTTTTTTTTTCACTTTACTGAATCTAGAGAAATTGCCAATCTTTAGGCATGGGTGCATGTCTTTCCAGTGGTACCCCCCTAGAATAGTGTTTGATTGTCAAGTGCCCATTTGATTACTCTTACTCCCATTTTTCACTAGATCTACAAGGATCTTAGTATAACCACATTGCATGATAACTCACACAGACGTCACCAAAGAGAATCCACAAGTCCCCTTGATGTCACACCGTAATCATTCCCTCTTGGTCCATCCTTCTTCATTCTGGGTACAATGAACACAAAATTAATTTTAAGTTCAAAAATGTCAAGAATATCATTGTACCCTCGAACAGAACCTCTTATTTGTAGAGTGGATGCGTGGGTTTAGTGGGCTCACTATCCAAATAATTAATCACCAAGACTTGATAGCATAGAGCACACCTCAACCAACGATCCACATGAGTATTTTTTTCATGGATGAGATTACTCATAAAAAGATAAAAATAAAAAAAGATAAAACAATAAATTAAAAGGGTGAAAAAATGGAAAACAAAAGGTTAAAAAATTAAAGAAATAGAAAAAAATTTATTAATTCTGTGTTGTTAGAATGGAGGATACCCCCCATAACTAAATGGTTGAGCATGGCTAGAATTAATAAATGGAAGATGAGGATCCTTGCATGTTGGAATTATTGGAACTTGGTCATATGTACCCCATTGGGGTTCACACACTTGATTAGGGTTGAGTTATAATATGTGGTTAATTTATAAGGAGTTGACCCACTATGGTGTTTGTGACCGGAAGATGGTATGCAAGGATTGGTTTTTCGCTCTCCATTCCTGTGTTCATTAGGTTGTATGATTGTTGGAGTGTTAATTGGTGGCCCTAATGAGGTAACATGAGGCATTGGGTTCAAAGAGGAAGATGCACCATAGTGTTGGATTTGTGCTGAGTTGGCAGATGTAGTGGTTTCTGTACTATGGTGTCCTTTTTGATGGTTGCGTCTAAAGAAGGGATGCCTTCGATGTTGTGAAAGACCTCCATTGCTGTTGACAGTAGCAGCACAAGTAATGTTTGTGGGTTGGTGCTGTGGTGCAAAATCTTCTGGCATAGTTGGAGGTGATGTAGAAGGGGGTGAAGTATGAGAATGTTGAGGTTGAGGAGAAGTTTAAGGCACATGAGGTGGTGATCTTGTTGGAGAGGACATGGATGGATAGTACTCAGAAGAATGATAATGATGAGGTGAGGTAGAGGATGCTGATCTTGTTGGAGAAATAGGGTGTTGGACATAATAAGCATTTGGTGTTGGGACATATGAAAGGTATGGTCTAGTTGGTGGTGGCCTCCCCCACAACTGAGGTCTTTGCCACTGTGGTTGGACATAGTATTTCTGTATGAATTCTAGATGTAACATTCCTCTCCAATGCTCATGTAAATGTGAAAAAATTGGACATTGACCTTTGGGGTGATTGTACAAACAAATATTATATTGATACGTATGATTGGCAGTTGAGTTCTTATTCTTATTATCTTCTACCCTTTGTTTCGATTGTCGTGTGGTGTCCTATCCTGTTTCTCGATTTGGCATAGTTTTTCCTCTAATAATGTTGGCATATTCTCCACATCTTTCATGTACGCAGTATATCATCTTATTGATCTTTGCCTTAATTTCATCTAGTGATTCTAGGATTGGCAAAGATGATTCCACCTCCTTGAAGTGAGTGGATTTCTCCTCTTCATGATCATGGACCCTTGTTAAGTTAAGATTTTGGTCCTGTTGAGAACTTTCAACATTCTCCCATTTGGCTATTTCTCCTTCTTCTTTTGCTATTCTCTTAATCATCTCTTGGAGTTGATGGGTTCGTATCTCATATAGTTGACCTTGGGCGTACATCCCTAGGGTCTCCCTTGTTTCATTATGGAGCCCATTTATGATATGGTACATTAGCCTCTCCTCAGAGAACCCATGACCTAGGCAATTATTTAATAGTGCATAATATCTTTCTAAGGCCATGTCCAAGGGTTCATGTTGCACTTGTTTCCATTCTTGGATTTTTCTCCTCAAGGCTGACACTCTCGCATAGGTTTGATATCTTTCATTGAAAAGTTCTACCATTGTTGGCATCGAATTGAATTTGGTTTTAACGACCTATACCATACTTTGTCTTGGCCAACGAGTGTCAGAGGAAAGAGCTTAAGTTTTTTCCACCCATGACCAATATTGTTCCATGTACAGGAATCGTAGAAGGCTTGTAAATGTTTTTGTAGATCTAAATCGTAGCCTCCTGAAAACTTGAAAAAGTTGTTTAAATCAAGCACGGGTAGACGACTTTCTTTACAATGCCTGCAGGCTATTCGAATAGCCTCCTGTATTTCCGTTAAGCTTGTAGTGGCCAGTAGGGGTTCATCATCACTAGGTATGTTATGCTTTCGTGTGTTGGGACGATGTTGTCTTTGTTTATGTTTATAAGAAATCCCCACCTCGGGTTACGTACTCCAATCTTCATTGTTATAATATTCGTTGGTTCTCCAATGAATTGCCTCACTAGATGTGGCATTATTATAGTCTTGTAGGAGAGACATGGTTGTAAGGTTGTGTGTGATTTAATTAAATTAAATTAAATTTCTTTTCTAAAGGATATATCATTAATACTTGTTATAGCGATCTTGTATGATACAACTAATCTAGATAACTAGCACCATCCTCGGCAACAACGCCAATGATGAGCGGCTAGGTACCCCTACGCCCAACCATATGAATACGAGCGTTCATGCACGATCTGGTCAAACTTCGCGAATAGGCTAGTTGTTGATCTAGATGGCTACACATTGATTGCAGTTCACTATATTCCCACCTGGACTAGTATTTTCTTTGTCACGTATGGTTTAGTCCAAAGTGAGGCGTATCATGTAATCCTAAACTAATGCTCCTCTTAGAGACAATGGAGAATAATATTGATTAAACTAATGAGTAATAGGAAATGAACTCTAAGCTAACCTAAGTGCGATGAGCATCCGTTCCTTAATCATCCATACATATCTTGGGCCTTGTGCATGACTACTACTGGGATTACCAAGCATAGATCCTAGGTACGCTGCTAGGTTACCAAGTAGTCACACTTAAATGCTCATGATTAAGTTGTACTCATTCTACATTTAATAACAGGAATAGTAAATGACAATAAAGAAATATTAATTAAGAAAGCAATAAATATTAACTAAGAAAGAAATAAATAACAATAACAATTAAAAATTAAACTAGATAATTAAAACTAAGTAAATGCTACAATGACGAAGTAATCTCGATCTTTATTTCTGATCATGTATGCGTCCAAGTACGTCACACTTGAGTAAAGATGCTGTACAATTATAAGCATCACGCTACGGGCACGCACTAGGAAAATATTCTAACTCCTATGGAAACAAATTGAAAGAGTCTAGCTACAAATGACAAAAGGATCCCTAAATGAGGTAGAGGGCCCTCTTATTTATAGGTCAGGATAGGTGTTTGCATAAACAGGGCCCCGTCGACGTAGCGTTGCTGTGTACACGGGGTCGCGTATACACGGCCCTATCAATGCATCGATTGATTAGTGCTTCAGAAATAGACAAAGATATAATTTTAAAAGAATAAAAAATTAAGCAAAGCACAAAATAGCATACCTATCTACTCTATGTACTATCCCAGGTGGGTTTTGGAATAGCGTGTGAACATAAAAAGCTAGAAAAAATGTGTTTCGACCGCTATAATGGCTACAAGTAGCCAGTTCCTATACATGAGTCAAGGGACGAGTAGACCTAGGACCCTCAAGAGGGCCTCCCTCAATTGTAAAAAGTCCCTCGTCTATGTTAGTAATGAAGGCAAGCATGTCTTGTGTAGATCCAGGAAACATTGTTTCAACCATATCACGGGCCAACTACTCACTTCAATGAGACCATATAACTATGCTAAAAATTTGTAAAATAAATGCCAAAAATGCACGAACACCAGGACGAAACCATATCACATGAGGCCCAATATGCATATCATAAGCAAGTACACCAATGAGCTCAACCACAAGGAGGGAAGATTTAAGCCCCCTACATATAGCCAAAAACCTTAGGTAAGTAAAAGGTCCAAGTGCTCAAAATAATATGTAACTACATAAACCAAACACATAAATAATATTTAATATATAGTTCCACCCTATGAGACAAGGACACCAATATTTATTTGGTGTATTTAATGCTCACTAGGGTACATTGAAATCTCTTAAACAGTAGTTTATTGCAAGCAACATAAAATCAACACCCAGGTATAAGACCCTGAACATTCATAGATTTGACATAAACATAGAAATGTAAAAACATATTCAAATCATCTGTCTGTAACGACGGAAAACGTCGGCAGCTGGAAATACCGACCGAAATTCCGTGTACACAGCTTTAACCACGGATCCGCGTGAGGGCTAAGCTGGAAAAACGAATCCGCGGTGCCCTGAACGGTCTTGTCGATCAGACAGGGACTTACGGGTCAGTAAAAGCAGTGATGATTACGGATTTTTACGTGACGTGATTTTGGTGCGAGAGATCGTAAAACGGGGAGACAACGACGTAGATGGATCGTTGCGAAGATAATGCTAAAACGCCGAAAAGATGCTAATCGGGGGAGAGAAAAAAAAAGGATGTCGCAAAGATCAAAGATCTATGTTTCAATGCTGGATCAGATGTATACTTGCGTATATATTACGTTACAATGGGAGAAAACCCCCAACAACTGGATACAAAATGAGCACAAAACAACAAGAAAACTGTCTGGACAGAAGTCTGATCTACCTTATAGGCCCAAAGCTTAGGTGCAGGAATGGTCAAGCTCTGAAGTCTGTCGCTCCTTTGAACGATAGAACTTGCTAACTGGGTGAGATGATCCCGCAATTTTCGTTCTGCTTCTTCACTTCAGGTAGATCTGCTGTTAGGACTCAGGCGTGCTGCGTTCTGTTTCTGCTAGATCGTGTTTGCAGTGATTACCAAAAGGTTGCTCTTGTTTCTCTGTTCAAGACGATAAATGTTCCCTTGCTCAGAAAATGCTCTTGTCCTCTTGATCTGCTGCCAACAAAAAGCGATAAAAATGCTCTGGTGCTCTGGTTCGTTTCCTTGTCAAGTGGCCAACCTTTTTTTAAAAATCCCCCTCAGCTGGAGTATTTATAGGCCGTGACATGCACAACCCTGATGATGTGGGCCCGAATGTCGCGGATCCTGTTGACGTGATTCTTTTAAGTCGAACTGCGACTACGCACAACACGCTCTTTTGCGTGCTGTGCGTGTAAAGATCAGGCCCATGATAGGCGTGCCTCGGCTGCGTTTGCGCTCATTCGCTTTGTGTTGCGTGTGTGAGCGCACTGACGTGAAAATAATGAGTTCAAGATCGTTTTACGCTCACCACGCAGCTATGCGTGGCAAAGCGTAAATGTAACGTACGCTCACTACGCAACCGTGCATGGTGAAGCGTAAACAAAGTACAACTTACGTTCATCACACAACTACGCGTGATAAAGCGTAAATAATGCATAACTTACGCTTATCACGCAGCGGCGCGTGGTGGAGAGTAAGGAGCGTGCAACTTAAATCATGACCTACGCACTGGTACGCACCGCCGCGTAACGAGCGTGAAGGCCACTTATGCATGCGCCGTAAGAAAAAGTGCCAACTCGTCGTGCCTCTCTGGATTTTGCCTTCAACTGTTTTGGAGCTTATTACGCTCATCACGCTACCGTGCGTGATGGAGCGTAGACTTGTCCTTAGACAAAATTCGCCTTAACTTTCCTGGAGCCTATTACGCTCATCACGCTGCCGTGCGTGATGGAGCGTAAACTTGTCCTTAGACAAATTTGAGGCGCGTTCTCACTCAAATTACGAATCTTCGCCTGAGGCCGACCCGTAATTTTCACGGTGTTTCAATGACCCCTCTTTGTTGACGGTTAGAGGGCTTACCCGAAAAACGTCGACAAAGAATGCGAAACACCAGATTGGTAGAAGCAAGAACAATGTTCATCCATGACTGCTCAGGTATTGCTCTGTTTACGTAAAAGGAAGGCTGGCGAGTATGAGAGGAAGGGTATAACTGGAAACAGGTTCGGGGAAGATGCAAACGACGTGTTTATTTATGTCAACAGGAATGCTTTTAGACGAGCGTTGCGCGTCAAATCTGAGATATCTCTGTTACAAATTGCAGCAGGAATGCATGCAAAAAGGAGCATTGCGCATCACTTTTGCGATGTCTCTGCTAGCGTGAGTATGAAAAGAAAAACTGCGTATGGGAACTGGGTGGTGGTTGGAAGAAGGAAATAAGGATTAAGGTTAGATGCGTGTCAGGAAGAAATGTGCAAAGCGGAGTGGGTGGGCAAACCTGAGCAGCCATTTCAGCACGCTGTTGTACTTCGCCGCTCAGATGGACGCACTCTTGAATGACATCCTCGAAGTTAAGCGGCCTGCAACCACAAAAGAAAACAGAGGGCGCCATTGCTTATGGACAAAAGACGGGGTTTCTTGGAGCCCATGCTGTCTGATGTTAGCCAGAGCCAACGGACTGTAAATGTTGAGCTAGAGCACTTAGGCGGAGCCGCCAATCCTAATGATTTGGCACTGCATATCTTCGACAAAAGGCATTAGACACAGTGCACCTCACTGGTTGCACCGGGAACCGGCCAGATGAATCTGCGAGGCCGGCGCTCGATAGCGATGATTGGCGGAGACTCCTGGGGCCATGACCAACGAGGATTTCGTTGGGGCTCCCGCTAACGAGGCTAAACTCCCAGAGCTGCGACCACTGCAGCGGGTGCAGTGGCGACATCTCCGAGGGATCAGTAAGATTCCTCCTTGCTTGTCCGAGGGATCAGTAAGATGCCGATGGGGTGGCGATACTGGGACTATCTCAGTATCCCACCCCGTCTGCTGTGCAACTGTACAGGAGTGATCACGCTCGCTTGAACATGGTGGCGATCTGTACATTCCAGTTTTAAGTCTTGGAAGACTGCCGTTACTGGTTTTAAGTCTCAGCAGACCATGGTCCCAGTTTAAAGTCCGGGCAGACCGAGAAGTGCTAGTTTTACGTCGTAGCAGATGGTGGTAAGGCTGGTTTATGGTCTCAGCAGACCGTGCTGTGGATGTCAGTTTTATGTCATGATCCAGGGACAAATCTGTGCTGATTTTACGTCTCAGCAGATGGCTACTTACCTGTGCTAGTTTAGCGTCATGGCGGACGCGTGCAAAAGGTGCCAGTTTTACGTCGTAGTGGACGTTCAGTGCCAGTTTAACGTCATAGCAGATGAGCAGTGCCAGTTTAACATCATAGCGGACGCTCAGTGCCAGTTTAACGTCGTAGCGGACGAGGACTGCCAGTTTAACGTCATAGCGGACGCTTGCAAAAGATGCTAGTTTTACGTCGTAGCGGACGCTTACCGTCATACCTGCTGTCGACACCGTCGTTGCCGCTAGATGAAATACCGCTTTAAGTACACGTGATTCACAGGATTTGCTAACTCGTTGCCGTTGACGTCTGCCAATTTGAACGCTCCGTTGCTGTATGCGTCGGTTACCAAGAAAGGGCCTTCCCAGTTTGCAGAGAATTTGCCTACTGGTTCACGCACAGCCTTGAGAACCAAGTCTCCTTTCTTGATCGGACGCTGCTGAAGGTTATGATGATGCTTTTGCTTTTGCTTATCCTGATATTTCTCAATTGCGTCAAGAGCCTGTATTCGCTTCTCTTCCAATGACTCCAAGTCCATTATTCGAGCCTCGGTGTGTTGAGCCTCATTTATAATGGTGGAGAGGACCATTCTCAAAGAAGGAATTTGCAATTCAAGAGGTAGCACCGCCTCAGATCCGTAGACTAGGCTATAGGGCGTACTGCCTGTAGCTGTCCTACACGTAGTACGATATTCCCATAGCACATAGAGGATCTACTCATGCCATCGCCTTTTGTTGCCGTCGAGCATTTTCTTGAGTAAATTGATGATTATCTTGTTCGATGCTTCAGCTTGACCATTTGCCTGTGGGTAATAAGGGGAGGAAAAGGACTGCCTGATGCCTAAGTTGTCACAGAAGGATTTGGTATCCACGCTACTGAACTGTGGCCCATTGTCGGTCACAATAGTCATTGGGAGACCAAATCGGGTTACTATGTAATCCAAGATGAAATGGCAAACCTGTTGGGACGTAATTTTCCGTAGGGGGACAGCTTCTACCCACTTCGTGAAGTACTCGGTGGCGGTAATGATGAAGTTATGTCCTGCGGAAGATTTTGGCGTGATGGGTCCTATAATGTCAAGTCCCCATCGTTGGAATGGCCATGTGATCTGTGTGGTGTGTAACTCTGTGGGTGACACGTGGATGAGATTTGCGTGACGTTGACACGTGTCATAGGTCTTAACCTTTGTCAAACCTTCTCTTTCCATGCGTGGCCAGTAGTACCCTAAGCGACGAATTTTTAGGGCCATAGCCCGTGGTGCTATGTGGCCTCCGCACAGTCCCTCGTGAACCTCGCTAACGATGTGTTGTGCTTGGTCTGCGTTAACGCAGGTGAGCAATACGTCATCAAAGGAGCGTCTGCAGAGAGTGCTGTCTCCGATGATGACATAGTGCCTAGTGCGTTTACGGGTTGCGTCTTTTTGCGCGCGCGTTAAAGCAGTTGATAATTCACCCTGCAAAAGATAAGATTTGATATGATCGTACCATTCAGGTGTGCTTTCCTCGGTGAGAGAGGAGATTTGCGCCGTTTGAATGATAGGGTCTGCGCAGTCTGTAATCAATGTAGGACAGGTGTTAAGCAAGTGCGACGACACGTGTAAGGCCAGAGTGGCCAGTGCGTCGGCCAGTGTGTTGTCAGTCCGTGGGACGTGCTGGGCGTCGAAGGTCATAAATCGCCTCAAAAGATGTTTAGCCTGATCATAGTAGGGCTGCAAATGTACTACTTTGCAGGCGTAGACTCCAGTGATTTGATTTATGACAAGCATCGAATCGCCCCTAATTGCCAGGTGTTGAACATCGAGTTCGCCTGTAGTTAGTAATCCCCTGAGGAGCCCCTCGTACTCTGCCACATTGTTCGTACAAGGGAAGGTCAATTGATAAGCGTGTAGACGCACATCCTCAGGTGATAGCGTAAGAACAGTGGCCGCACTGCCGCCTCTGGCGGTTGAAGCTGCATTGAAATATAATGTTGCTTCGAGGCCTACCGAGACAGGGTTTAAACTATGTACGTGTTCATCGGGAAATTCTGGCTCTATAGTGGCGTGGTTGTCAATTGGTGAAGTTATTAACTGGTCGGCTATCGCTTGGCCCTTCGTGGATGATTGGCCAATGTAGTGGAGGTCGAACTCCGCGGTGATAGCCTTCCAGCGAGC
>MNCI01027444.1:130999-214567 GCA_015680685.1 Gnetum montanum
GACCCGAATGGTGATGAACATCGGCTCCGTTGTCACCTGACCCTTTTCTGCATCATCTTTAACAGACTTGTCCAGAAAGGTCAATGAGGTGGGCTTGGGTTGTTCAGCTTCAGAAGGAAACATGATAGCGTGTATCACTTCCTCTTCCGCTGGCAGGCTGGCATCCACTGGTATGGACGTCAGCATGCGTACCATAGCCTCGCGGTGCTTTTGAGAAGTCATCAAGAGGTCATACAAGCTCAGTGTCGTGTTCTTTTGCTTGAGAGCTTGTTTAACCTGTGTGAACACATCAAGGAGGTCCTTCTCCCGGCAGGTTGGTTTATCCCCCTTACTCTCCTCCATCCGGCCCAAGAGACGGATCTCTCGAGGCGGGGCGGTGTCAGAAGAGGGGTTGTTCGTCTTCCTACCAGAAGAAGGTGGCTGTGTTCCTGTACCTGTGGCATGCTTCTGGGGCGTGGTCATGGGCACAGAGGCCAGGGGCCTAGGCTTAGGGAAGCCGAGCGTAGAGTTGTTTTTTGTCGCATTAGCTTCAGTGCTTTCCTCCTTCCGCTTAAGAGGCGATGCATGATAGTTCTGTTTGGAGGTCTGCCCCTATGTGAGACTCGGTGAGGGCGCAGACGAAGCTACGGCTTGGGCAGTAGCGTGTGACGGAGGCCGTACCTGAGAAGGCGCCCGTATAATGAACGGCGGCCGTGAGACCCCACCTGCTGCCGAAGAAGTAGCTGGCCCCCTTTGTGAGCTGGTGGGCACACGCAAAACAAAAGGTTGCTTTGGCGGCCCTTTACGCTCACCGTCCGTACTTACCACAGTGATTGTAAAAGGATCGTAATTTGTGTTTAACGGATCCTTATATACATGTAATGTCTGGTTTTCGGGACGCGTAGGGTTACTGCTGTCTAGTTTCAGATGACCTTCGTCGATCATGCGTTGAATATCATCTTTCAACGCCCAGCAGTAATCCGTGTTGTGACCACACATCTGATGGTAGTCATAGAAATGGTCCAGCTTGAAAGATCTCGGAACTGCCGGTTCGTTAGGCAGAGCTAAAGAGGGGTCCTTCAGCAATTCACAGTTACGTCTGTGACGCTGCAGGGCCTCCTCGGACACTTTCTTAGGTTGAATGTGTCCTGCCGCCAACAGTTGTTTTAGCAGTTTGGAATGTTTCACTGGTAAAGCCGCGTATTTTGAACGGTTTTTACGCTCAAAATTTGGCTTTGGCTGGGGGGCCTGTTCAGGGGCAGCCGTGGCTTGGCTGGTGCCGGCACCAGCCATGGCCTCAGGCGGTGTTGTTGTTGTAGCTTTCTTGTTTTTGTTTTTGGCATTCTCAGTCAATGCCGCTACAGTAGTGGTCACTGCCTTACCTTTGTCCTTAGCCTTGTTGTGCGTGTTCTTGTAAGCGATGTACGCCGGATCTTTGCTAGCCTCCGCAGCATCTTGGATGCTCCGGACCTGGGTGAAGGCCTGACGTATGTCTCCAGGGGAAAGATAATACAGCTTGGACTTGATAAAGTCGTTGACTGCTTCCTTGAATATGGCCAACAGGTGGGAGTTCGCGATCGGGTCACGGATCTCATTCAAGGTAGCGTTCCAACGCTGTATGAACTTTTGGACTGGCTCGAGCGGGTCCTGTTTCACCCCCATCAGCTGCTCCAATGTGACTTCCGGCTTCACCTTGTATCTGAAGCGGGTCACAAATTGGGTCAGGAGCTCTTCCAAGGTTGAAATGGAAAAGCGTGGGAGAACTCGGTACCAGTCTAAAGCCTTCCCTGTTAATGACATCGCAAAGACTCTGACCAAAGTATGCGGCCACTGTTGCAACAACAAGGATTCGGATCTAAAGGTGGCCAAGTGCGTGTTGGGATCCCCCTCCCCATTATATTTCGTAAAATGTGGGAGGGACATCCCTGGAGGCAACGATAGCACGGGGACCGCTGGATTAATCGGATCATCTTGATAGAAATCCGTAATCTGAATGGTGTCAGATCCAGTGGTCTTGAGGTGTCGCACCTCCTCAGCAAGCGTCTGGATAAGCTGGAACGCTTGATCCAGACCTGTTGAGGGAGGCGTCTGTGCAGCAGGCATAGGAGCAGGAGGTTGGACTGGATGAACAGCTCCAGGGAACTGAAGCGCAGGAGGTGGTTGGTTACCTGCTGGTGGAGCAGGGGTCCGTGCAGGCTGGGAGACCTACGAAGGCCCCCACCCACCGATTTGTGACGCAGGGTTAACTATTGCCTGCTGCGGGGCATAATGATAAGTGTAGCGAGGAAGCACCCGTGAAAATTGCGCCGCTGGTGCTGGCGGGGGTTGGGGATCGTAAAACGCAGACGGATATTGTTGCATAGCAGGATCGGTCCACTGACTTGTTGCAGGGTATTGAACAAAGGATTGCTGTGGTATGGCCACAGTATGTTGCTGAGTTGGCGGGGGCAGCGACCTTTGCGCTGAGCGAGTTGTCGATACAGTGTGAGCCTGTACCTGAGGGATGAACTGAGGCGCAGTGGTCGCCAGGATCACCGCTGGGATGCCGAGTACGTGGTGGGACGGACCCGCCCCTGCATCATGGCGTAGTGGTTGTGTTTGCCACCCAGACAGCTACGTCTGGGCTAGCGGGAGGCCAGAAAGTTGTGCCTGCGCAGTTGCAGCTGGGTTAAGAGAGGCTGCCTCTCCGTCAAAAGGAAACAACGGGTCTTCTTGTGTGTGGAGGGGCAGAGTATGGAAGGAATTTTCCGACATGGCCGCGAATTCGTCCTCCACCTCTTCCTCCCGTTGGGGTTCCGCCACAGGTTGTGAAGCCTGGGCTTTGGCCATGATCAGCCGGGAGATGAGCTCGTTTTGGTGCTCGGTTAAGGGGATTATATCGTAGGCCGTTGGCTTGAAATCGTAACCCCTTCGATGGAGCGCCTCAAAGTTTCGTTTTGCCTCAAGGTCGGCTCGGCTGAGAGCCAACCTTGCTTGGATCTTGACGCAAATGAAGTTGTAGTCTTCAGGGGTTATGACCGTGAAAATAGGATCTTTTCCCTGAAGCCTTAATGAATGGCGCAAGGGTCCCTGAGGACCAGTTGCACCGGGGGCTGGCCCTACGGTCACCGCCGGGTTCACGGGTGTGACACCTGGATCGACAATGGTCATGGCGGTTTGAATAGTAAGAATCCATGGATCAACGATGAAAAAGTGACTGAAAGTTGAATCTGAATGAAAGAAAGGTTGACAGACAACACAAAAGGCTTTCTACCCTGCCGGATTTCAAAGAAATCGTCTTTGCGACCGATCTACACCACACGATTGACCTTAGACCTCCCTAGAGGTATTACGTCTACGGCCTAGGGTATAGATCTCTAAACAGGGTTACCCGAAATATTCGGATCGGAGCCTGAAGGCCCTCCTTCTAGCGCCAGAAAACTGTAACGACGGAAAACGTCGGCAGCTGGAAATACCGACCGAAATTCCGTGTACACAGCTTTAACCACGGATCCGCGCGAGGGCTAAGCTGGAAAAACGAATCCGCGGTGCCCTGAACGGTCTTGTCGATCAGACAGGGACTTACGGGTCAGTAAAAGCGATGATGATTATGGATTTTTGCGTGCCGTGATTTGGTGCGAGAGATCGTAAAACGGGAAGACAACGACGTAGATGGATCGCTACGAAGATAACGCCAAAACGCCGAAAAGATGCTAATCGGGAGAGAAAAAAAAAAGTGGATGTCGCAAAGATCAAAGATCTATGTTTCAATGCTGGATCAGATGTATACTTGCGTATATATTACGTTACAATGGGAGAAAACCCCCAACAACTGGATATAAAATGAGCACAAAACAACAAGAAAACTGTCTGGACAGAAGTCTGATCTATCTTATAGGCCCAAAGCTTAGGTGCAGGAATGGTCAAGCTCTGAAGTCTGTCGCTCCTTTGAAAGATAGAACTTGCTAACTGGGCGAGATGATCTCGCAATTTCCGTTCTACTTCTTCACTTCAGGTAGATCTGCTGTTAGGACTCATGCGTGCTATGTTCTGTTTCTGCTAGATCGTGTTTGCAGTGATTACCAAAAGGTTGCTCTTTTTTCTCTGTTCAAGGCGATAAATGTTCCCTTGCTCAGAAAATGCTCTTGTCCTCTTGATCTGCTGCCAACAAAAAGCGATAAAAATGCTCTGGTGCTCTGGTTCGTTTCCTTGTCAAGTGGCCAACCTTTTTTTAAAAATCCCCCTTAGCTGGAGTATTTATAGGCCGCGACACGCACAACCCTGATGATGTGGGCCCGAATGTCGCGGATCCTGTTGACGCAATTCTTTTAAGTCGAACTGCGACTATGCACAACACGCTCTTTTGCGTGCTGTGCGTGTAATTACGTGCTGTGCATGTAAAGATCAGGCCCATGATAGGCGTGTCTCGGCTGCGTTTGCGCTCATTCGCTTTGTGTTGCGTGTGTGAGCGCACTGACGTGAAAACAATGAGTTCAAGATCGTTTTACGCTCACCACGCAGCTGTGCGTGGCAAAGCGTAAATGTAACGTACGCTCACTACGCAACCGTGCGTGGTGAAGCGTAAACAAAGTACAACTTACGTTCATCACACAACTGCGCGTGATAAAGCGTAAATAATGCATAACTTACGCTTATCACGCAGCGGCGCGTGGTGGAGAGTAAGGAGCGTGCAACTTGAATCATGACCCATGCACTGGTACGCACCGCCGCGTAACGAGCATAAAGGCCACTTATGTATGCGCCACAAGAAAAAGTGCCAACTCGTCGTGCCTCTCTGGATTTTGCCTTCAACTATTTTGGAGCTTATTACGCTCATCACGCTGCCGTGCGTGATGGAGCGTAAACTTGTCCTTAGACAAAATTCGCCTTAACTATCCTGGAGCCTATTATGCTCATCACGCTGCCGTGCATGATGGAGCGTAAACTTGTCCTTAGACAAAATTCGCCTTTAACTGTCTCGGAACTTATTACGCTCATCACGCTGCCGTGCGTGATGGAGCGTAAACTTGTCCTTAGACAAATTCGAGGCGCGTTCTCGCTCAAATTATGAATCTTCGCCTGAGGCCGACCCGTAATTTTCACTGTGTTTCACTGTCCAAACAAGAAAATAATATACAACGTAGACATAGACACTAGTAAAAATCTAAACATTTCAACAAACAATTTGCATCTTCATAATTTTACACAAGCTTGGCATGCCCACGTTACTAGCAATTGTTGTATATACACAAATTGCGTCCCTCTCATTCTTGCACAAAATGTAGTGCAGAAATACCAAGGTTTAAAACATAGAATTCATTGAAAATCAGTCACTACTTTCTTTTTAACATACAGACACAGGTTCACCTCACAGTGGACGCTAAAACTTGACAAAAACTAGAATTTCCATGGCCTGTACACGCGCCAATCAAGAAAGAAATAGAAACCTAAAAACCTAATAAAGAGAAACACTGCTCAAGAGAAGGATTGTCCTACACTCACACTAGGCATGTCCAAGAAACTCATGCTGGTGTGCCCTCTATGCTTACGTTGGCTTCTCCAAGAAGCTCACAGTGGCTTGCCCTCTATGCTCACGCTGGCTTCTCCCTGACAATCACGTTGTGGCTTCCCTTGGGAAACTCACGCTGGAGCTTCCGCTTGTTACTCACATTGCCTTGGGCTTGCCTGCAACTCATGCTATGGCTTGCCCTGGGAAACTCATGCTACACTTGCCCTAGTTTGCAAAACAAAAAACTCTAACTTGCCCTTATCCGACCATGCACACTTGAAAGACAATAATCAAAAATAATCTATGAAAGGTCATAAACCCTAGTATAAACCCTGATGCCAAAAATGTGGCAAGAAAACACGCAAATGGTCTCATATTTTCAATCCAATGTAGCAGAGAAACCCAAAAATCATGTTGAAAATACAACAGAAAATGGTAGCCATGAGAAACCATGCTATGCTAACTAACACTACGTGCAAAATACTAGAGAGAAGCAAGAGGAAACAAACCTACGTAGAGTTGCATCCCATGCTGGAATCCAGGCTTGAGGGAGACACTAAAGTAGCTCTTCACTCTCCTCCATGAATGCCAAATTCGCTTGCCTCTTCCCTTTGCCTTGACTTGGCTTCCCTTTGCCCTTCATTACTGGTCTGTGACTCATGCTGCAGCGACGCTGATACTCACGCTGATGCTCACGTTGCACTCTCTAGCTTTCTCATGCTCTCACATCCATAAAACTCACATTAGCACAAATGACACCCCTGTACCTCAAAACCTCCCTTTTTAACTCCCATGTTCACTTTCATTTTTTTTATTCATTTTATTTTTGTTTATTTTGTTTATTTTGTTTTTAGTTATTTATCATGTTCTAGGGTTAAATTTTTCTTTCATATTATTATTTACATTATCTTTGTTTCATTCTTACCTAATATTCCTCATTATCTCATTTTCTAGAGATAAGGTCAAAATATTAAAGATAGCAAGAATAAAAAAAAAG
Source organism: Gnetum montanum (assembly GCA_015680685.1). Lineage (NCBI taxonomy): Eukaryota > Viridiplantae > Streptophyta > Gnetopsida > Gnetales > Gnetaceae > Gnetum > Gnetum montanum. The sequence goes on from MNCI01027444.1 coordinate 137,464, forward strand.
GGGGAGGAGAGAAAAGTTAAAATCAAAATAGATGGAAATCGAAACATATAAAGGCATGCATGAAAATTCATAAGACTATAAAATCCCATAAATTTATCATTTTCACAAAACATAGAAATTAGCAATGCTTTGTAGACTCATTCATGATACAACGTGACATGAATATTATTGGCTTGGTATGGCCTAAAACTACCATGGCTAGCCTGGTATGGGCCTAAAACTGCCATTGATGTCTAGATATAACACTAAACCACCACTACGTTCCATAATTTCATCAGTACATAGATTAATTACCCAATGCTCATTTACATCTAACAATTCTTTTGTCAAGTAAACGTCACTCTATTCACTCCTGATTTAAATTGGTAGGAGCAAGCACATGGCCACCAAAAATATCTTTTCAACATTGTCTCTCAACAGACCACATGGGGAAGTAAAAAGGACAATCAATCTAGAATCCTTGGGTCTAGACTCATCCACTTATACTAATTTAATAGCTTCCACTCAGGAAACATCGAACTAGTCTCAAGATGTGGCTAAGACTTTAGATCTTGAGGCTGATAATATCACTAAAGATTCCCTTGTTGAAGTCCCCATCACTACATCCAATGAGGAAACTAGAACATTGAAATTAAGTGCCCTAATGGACTCGCAACTCGTTAGTGACATCACTCGAGTGTTGAAAGACAACATTCGCATGGTCATATACTGACATGCCAGAGCTGGACCCTCGAATCATCCAACATAAAATTATTCTTGATGCAAAAGTCAAACCAGTGAAGCAAAAAGTACGAAAGGTTAGACCTGAGGTGGCATTAGCAGTCTATGCTGAAATCATAAAGCTCTACCAAGCCGGTTTCATCTGAGCTGTTGACTATTCCAACTGGGTATCAAACATTGTCATTGTCCCTAAGAAGAACGACAATATACGCATACGCATTGACTTCCATGATCTTAACACAACCTCTATAAAGGATGAATTCCCGCTACCTAGTATTAATCAACTTATTGACACAACTGTTGGGAATGCGCTATTATCCTTTATGGATGGATTTTTAGGATACAATCAAATAAGAATCAACCCAGAACATCAACTCAGGACAACATTTATGATGCCTTGGAGCACATTCTAATATACAATGATGCAATTTGGTCTTAAAAATGCAGGTGCTACATATCAATGAGCAATGACATATATATTTAGTGATTACACGCTCAATTTTCTCAATGATTATGTTGATGAGATTGTGGTTAAATCAAAAACAACTGAACAACATGCAAAATATCTAGACTTAGTGCTTAAACATTGTCTCAAATATGACCTTAGACTCAACCCAAAGAAGTGTGCCTTTGGTGTCAAAATGGCAAAATGCTTGGCCTCGTAGTCTCTAAAGCGAGGATATGAGTAGACCTTGATAAGGTTAAGGCAATAATTAACATGCAACCACCAAAGAACCTTACCGAATTACATGGTCTACAATGTAGGCTACAATTCAGTAGATGCTTTATTAAGAAGCTAACGGATAAGTTGAGACCCATGCAACACCTATTACAAAAGAATGTGCATTTCCAATGGACCCAACAGTGCCAAGAAGCATTCAAGAACATAAAGCAAGAGTTGGCTGAACTGCCGACCATTTATCCCCCATAGAGCGATAAACCCTTCTACATCTACCTTGCAACCTTCGATTCCTCCATTGCATCAATGCTTTGCCATAAATGTAAAAATGGAATCAAGATCCCCATCTATTACCTAAGCCACGCTCTAATCGCCTATGAACAATGATACAACAATGTGGAGAGATCATGCCTTTCCCTCATCTTCTCCTTGAAGAAATGGCAGCATTATCTCTTCCATAATCAGGTCTACATCATTTGCAAGAATAATGTACTCCGCGCCATCACTAACAACATCTACTAGTTGATTAGGATAGCTAGATGGAAAGCAATGATCGTGGAGTTTGACCTACACTATTTTGTTCAATCCTCCAAAAAAGGTCAAGCAATAGTCACACAATTGACCGTCTCGCCAACGCATGATCAAGCAATAATTAACCCTGAATTCCCCGATGAGAATGTTAATAGTCTAAAAATCATACCTGATAACTATGAGGCAATCCTTTATTTTGATGGAGCTTCAACTTCTTGAGGAGGAAGTGCTATGGCCATTTTAGTGTACCCCTTCAGAGAAATCCAATCCTCTGCCTACCAATTAACCTTTCCTTGTACCAATAACATGGTGGAATACAAAGGTCTTCTTAGAGGTCTTCTGGTAGCATTAACTTCGGGAAATTCACGTCTTGTAGTCTGAGGTGATTCACAGTTAGTCATTAATCAAGTCATAGAGGTTTACGCATGTAAGGCTCTCATTTGCAACCATATTGTGATTTGACCAAACATCTGCTGAAGCAATTAGTAGACGTGAATGTACAGCATGTCCCTCAAAGAAAAAACACCATTTTCAATGCACTTGCTATACTAGCCCTAAACATGACACCTGAAATGTTCCATGCATTGTCTATTTCTACAACAAATTATGCCAAACCTATAGTCGACGCTCTCAATGAAATGTCCATAGCATCTGTTAGCACAACACACGCAATAGAATGGTATGATAACATAAAATAGAATCTTCTACAAGGCAAACCTCCACAACATTTAACAAATGCTCAAAAGGACATAGTGCGAAAATGCTCTCAGCAATATGCGTTAATAGGAGATACCTTGTGTCTCAAATCCTATGAGGGCATTCTATTGATGTGCGTTAGTAGCATCGATGGTCAAACAATTGTAGAACAAGTCCATGAAGGACTTTGTGGAGGGCACATAGCACCCAAAGAAATGGCAACAACGATTAGGCATTTGGGCTACTACTAGCCACACATGGAGTATGATTGCTTCTCCAAGGTCAATACATGTGGCATTTGCCAAAGGCATGGTAACCTAATACATGTGCCACCTAATGAATTGCACATAACACAAATCACATGGCCATTCCAGAGATGGGGATTAGACATCATTGGATCGATAATGCCACCATCTTCCATAGGGCATAGCTTCATTATCATTGCAACTAAATACTTCACAAAATGGGTGGAAGCTATTCCCCTTAGGAAGACCACTTCTAGGCCTATTTGCACTTTCATAATAGAAAACATCGTGACTTGTTTTGGTATTCCGATGACCATCATTACTGAAAATGGGCCACTGTTTACCAGTGTGGATACTAAAAGCTTCTGTGAAAGCCTCAGTATTAAACATGCATTCTTGTCACCTTACTACCCACAAAGCAATGGTCAAGCGAAGGCTACAAACAAAACTATCATCATGGTGCTCAAAAAGATGCTAAATCAGAGGAAGAGGCGATGGCACGAATAATTAGTATACACATTGTGGGCATATAGAATGACACATCGAACACCTACAAGTAAAACTCCATATAGTCTTGTATACGGATCTGAAGCTGTTTTACCTTTGGAGTTACAGGTTCCCTCATTGTGGATAGCTCTTTCAGGCCTCCTCGATGAAAACCAAAGTAATCAATTGTTCATTGCTTACCTTGACTCAGTGGAAGAGGAATGTGTGCAAACGCTTGATCAGATCCAGTGGTAGTAGAAAAAATAGCATCAATGACACCAACACAATCTGCGTAAACGCTCAGTTAAGGAAGGAGACCCAGTCCTTAAAGCCATTCATGAACATCTAGATAAATTCTCAGCTAACTAGGAAGGGCCTTACTTGGTCACCAAAGTGTACAATAATGGAGCATTCAAACTTATTGACATGAATGGAAATGAGTTCACTTGTACCTGAAATGGTACTATGTTTGATGAACTCGAGGTATGTATTGGTCCTGGCATCATGACCTAAAATTGATACCATAGAGTGTCCTGGCGTCATGACAAAAAACTGACACCATAGAGCTCCATCCAACATGACACTAAACTACCACATGTATCTGCCATGATGTAAAACTAGCATGTAGAGTTCACTAAGACTATAAACTAGTTTGCCTCTTCACAGTTCGCTACGACTATAAACTAGCACTACATCGTCTACTACGATGCTAAACTGGCCCCATCCAGAGGGTTATGACGTGAAATTAACCCACAACAGTCCACTAAGACTATAAACTAGTGACATCATTGATGACCAAGCAATACTTAAAAAGATATGTTACCTCAATTGGCTGTATGTGCTCCACCAAGACTTGCTGCATAATTTGTCTCATGGACCTTGATGAAGTTGATGCAGTTCATGATTCTTTCTACTTTGAAATTGCACACGGTGGCTCCATATCCTTAGGTGTTTTTGAGTTTAAAGTACTTAGTTAACTGAATCATTTTTGGTTTTCCTTGTCTTCTTGGAGTTGTGTTTGCAGGATGACACACCTAAGGCATTCACACATAGATGCACTTCATCATGACGACAAGGTATCACATACTTCCTTACACATGCAACTAGGTTAATCAATCTATTCATAAGTACATTCTTGACTCTTGATACATTCCTTATTCCCCATCATGTTCCCCTTTATCCTATTCAATTACACCCCCTTGATACATTCTTCTCACCTTAAAGCTCTTGATACACTATTGCACACTGTGATTCTCTAAGTAGTTGCAATGCAAAACACAGTACATGGTACATGATACAAATGCAAGCGCATGAGCACAAGCATAGCACTGAACGCAAGCTCTTTCAAAAAGACCAAAAGAACAAAAAGAAATAACCAAAAAAAAAAACAAAAAAAAAGAAAAAATAACAAAAAGATCAAAGAGAAAAATGCGTGGAAAAGGTCTTCATGACCCCATTGACATCATAGACCAGAGACCATTGGCTCTTCTCATACAAGCCCTAGGCGGGAAGGCAATTGTCTTAGAAAAATACTTACACTCATGTCTCAAAAGATCATGTTGCACATCATTGAGTGGCTTTGGCTATTTACAACAGGCTCCCGTAAACACTCTATAAGAGTCCCGTTTCTCCAAAGAACACACCTCCTATGTCTTGGTTTCGAGTCTACTAAACGTTGGCTACTAACAAGGACCAAAAATATGGCTCATTCACATGAGAGCATTCCTCTCCCATAATTCCAACAGCAATTATAACCTTTGATCAACTCTTGACTCCCCCTGGTTGCAACCAATCCCCTTGCATCTTGAACCCCGCATTTCCCCAATTCCATGTACTTTTGAACATGGTGTGATCATGTCTAGCCAGGGGTTGATGGACCATGCTTAGTACTTGGTTGGTCATGGTGTTTTGTACTTCTTTGTCGATGCCTCTCGGGTTGATTCCTCCAAAAATCAACAAAGAGGGACTAATGAAACACCACTAATTTCGGCCTAACACTTTGAAACGAGAACAACTCATAGCCTCTTAAGCTTTTGGGAGGCAAAAATTTGACTAAGGCATATAACTCACGTTGGGCTTGTTAAGCTAGGCTTACCCTCAGTGTGAGAAACTCCAACAACCTCAAAATCAAGTCAAAGATGGTCTAATCTAAGGGTGAAAATCATCTTCGTAAAGTCACTATTGTCCAATTCAAGTTTCAGCATTCAAGAGTTCAGATTTTGGGCCAGATTACATAAATTTTCACCAGGTCACACTAAGGTCAGGCTAATAGCGTGAGTACAACATGAGTGTAGATCACGCCCAGCATGAGTAACCCCAAGAGCCTTAAAACCAAGTCAAAATGGTCTAACTTCCAATGTGCAAGTCATCATCAAGGTCCATTGACAACTACTTCAATTCCAAGCCTCCAGAATTCTGGACTTCACATCCAAAATTACAAAGATTTTGTCACTCATGCTGAGCTCAAGCTAATAGCGTGAGTCTAGCGTGAGCTACCAAAATTTGCTTAAATCAAGACACACCCAAGCTCAATTTTCAACATGCACTTCACTCTCAGGGTCAACCATAGTAAAGCAATTGTTGCACTCAAAAAATAGGTTTTAAAGATAAAAAATTGGTGTGAAATGTGTCATTTTCATCAGGTAATGCTGAGGTCACACTGAGATCACATTGGTAATGTGAGTACAGTGTGAATACTAATCACACCTAGTCAAAAGCATTCCAAACACATGCTGAGGACACACCAAGACAAAATAAACTCATGTTGGAAGCTTCTGTGAAATAGAAATGCCTCAAATAGCCACAAAACCACTCACATTAGCACCCTGCAACAGTAAATTCATGGATCGAGAAGCTCCAAGTGAGTTGGAGTCAATTTCTCTTATTGTACATTATCACTTCTATTGTAAATTTTCACCATTTATGAGCTTGTCAAGCTCTTACACTCTAAATTGTATCTTCTTCTATGGGTGTAAGCTAGCTTGCATAAGCCAATACACATTGTAAGATACAGTGCATCTCGTCAAGAACATAGCTTGCCTACACATGTCCAATTAACACATAGTTGTCCATCAAACACCGATTACACGATCCATTTTCCTCTTATCTCTTAGCTGTTAATCTCATCTATGAATTCCACACGTGAGCCTAGCCAAACGTTATAAATACCTCATCCATTTACATAAATGGGGTGGGAAATTTTGGAACTTGACTACTTTGAGAGCATTCACTAGCAACCTTGGACACTCGGGCACACGTGAATATTAGCATCCAAGCACCTGTAAACACATCACTCCGGGACTTAGCACTTGACTTGCGATCCACACATGCAACTACGCTTTGACCGGTGCACATCCTGATTAAGAAATATAATACATTTCATTATTTCCTTCCATTACATTGTTTGCTCTATTTTAATCTACTTTACGTTTCTGCATGTGCTTTTTTTACATTTCATATGTCACCAGTTACGATGACCCCAGCACAAGCCATAGTTTATGCTCAGGGAAGTCATTGGTTGATATGCGTGCAGACCATCCAAGGCACTCTGCCTTCATTTTTCTTTTTCTAGCTTGCCCTCACATGAAGGTAGGGTCGGTTGTGTCTCTCCAACAATCTTTCAACATTTGTTTTTTCCTTCCAGCCTTACATCGATGATTTCAGTTAGCACACATAGCCAAACTCTTGTAGTTTTACCATTCCATAGTTAGAAGAATTTCCATGTGCCCATAGTAGGAGTCTTAAAGTGAACAGATCTTTATTTGAGCAAATTGTACCTAAGCACACATTTGTGTACAGTAATAAAGATAAACTTTCTGATAAACCTTGTAGCATGTGGACTAAGCTAAATAGTTATTAATTATTATTGAATGTTTGAATGCTTTCATAGTTAATTAATCTCTCCCAACCCTTGACTCTCCTAGTTAAGTGCACTTAGTACGACCGCTTCGAGCACATGTGTAACGCTTGCTAACACAGTAACGAGTGGTGTTTGGTAATCCCAGCAGCGTTGCACTGGTTTAGGATGTGTGTGGCAAGTGGGAATGAATAATGGTGCTAGGACAATTAGAACTTAGTTAGTGAATAGTTAATGAAAGTTAGTCACTTAGTTCTCTTCACCTTCTCGTATTAGCATAAGACATTAAAAAGATAAAAGATATAAAAATCATGTACCTCAAGCTTACTTAACCATACAACCATGAAAATACAAGTAAGTTTGGGAAGACAGTGATTGATTAACCTTAAGTGTTCCATTAAGGCATGTAAGCACTTAGTCCTTGGAGTTCGACTAGATCACACGTGAGATGCTCGTATTCATATGGTTGAGTGTAGGGGTACCTCGCCACTCATCAATGATGTACAAAGGTTATGGTTAATTGTAATCCTTGGTACTTAAATAAAAAAATGAATTATTTTAATAACTTATTTAATTTAAAGACTTAGCTAATCTCTAACTAGTCCTAACATAAGCATCTGGTCCACTTTTTGTACACATCCTGAACCCATGTATCCACTACTAGGATTACTAAGTGAATACATGTTTACACTTAAAGTGATCATACTCGTGCGTTTAATCTATTTAGCTTTAACAATTAACTAATAGCTTAAGGTCTAATTTAGCTTAATTAATTGCATATTTAATGAAAAAAATGAATGAATAAATAAATCATTAATCTATTCTAAGTGCTATAAGGTTTGATCAAAAGGCTCATCTTTATTATAGTACACACTGATGTGGTTTAGGTACAACAATGCTCAAATAAAGATCCATACACTTTCTAACTCCAACTATGAGTACTCAGAAAATTATTCTAACTTTCAAATGGAAAAAATGTAAGAGCTTTGCTAGAACTATGACTTTATATCCCCATAAACATGGCTATGAGATCATATTTATAATTTTTATTATAGGGCTACATCAACGAGGCCTCATAGACATAGCAAATCCTACATTGATGCGGCCTCATTAATTGGGCAACATCACATAAATGGAGCCCTCTCAATGGGGGCACATCAATGAGGCCACATCAATGTGGGCCTATCGATGCAACACTTTGATGTTCATCAATCCCTATACCAACTCATAATAAAGTTATGGAATAAGTGTGTGTGCAAAATAAAGTTTAGATAATAGCCACTAAACTAAAAGACATCCAATGGCTTGAAAATAAGAATACAAAACTATTTAAAAGATGTATGGAAACATCCAACCTAGTTATTAGTTCTTATTCGAAGAAAATGAACCAAACAATGAATTTAGACAAGAACATATTACACTTTGACTATACATCAAAATAAGATGTTAAATAAGAAAACACAAGAACTAAAATATAAAATAAATAAGGAAACATGTCTGGACCCTCTATAAAGAAAGAACCTTCTAGTATAGCTAAAAATATGTCTCCAAATGGTTTAAAAAATGATAATTATCAATGTTGAAAGTGATATAAAGTAGAAACTTAAACCATTAAAGATGATAAATGGAAAACATATGGTGTTCCATTTTTCAAATACTTGTCCATGATTTTAGTCATGGGAAAGATGCCCCATCTTGAATCAAGAACTAGTAAGTGAATTTTCACTCTTTTTTAACAATTTTTTATCCTTTTCATATTTCTTAAAAAAATTTCCAATTCTTAATATGTTTTCCATTTCTTGTTATGTTTCTTTTCTTTATAATTTTCCCTTTTTATTGAGTTATTTCCTTTATGTTTTATGAATGTCTACTATGTATTTATTAATAACAATGTTGCTAATCAGGATGTAGAAGTCAACACCATGTGTTGGATTTTTATCGCATGATATCACGATGATTGGGTAAATAATTATGTAATGTAATGAGACCACATCATCCATCCCTCTAGTTTCTCTACATAAAAGGACTTTATTATGAAAATAATATGGTTCTTCTCATACAAAACTAAAAGTTAACTAATGATCACTATGCTTGGACGAAAGGGGGGAAGACCAAGTGGGAATGAAAAAGGGTGTTACCTCAAAAGGATTTGTTGGGTTCTCTTCTTGACTTTCTTCTTATGGTTTATAACTCCAAGAATGAATCATCACTCTTATCATTAACCAATAAATAGGAAGCATGTCTTTACATGGTGTGGTTCCTATGAGAAAAAAAGAGAGAAATAAAAATAGAAAGAAAAAAAAAGAAAAGAGAGATAAAGAAAAAAATAATGGGAATTCAAGGCACACCCCTTAGACATAATAATGTGGTACAAGCACTAGTTATGGGGCTTGAAAGACATGTTACCCATCCCTAAATGTACCCCTCTAACTAAGGCCCTTCCTTTCTTTTTATATATTTTTTTTTTGAAGTGATGCTCATTCTTTATCATTGTTGTGAACTCATGATGGTAGGTAGGAAGGGGCATATCAATGCAAGACCATTGTTGATGGTATGGACTTGGTTATAAACTTGGATGTATAGGTATGATGGTCATTTTAATCATAATTGATACAAGAACCTATTGTGGACATGGTTAAGTACCTTACATCCCAATCTCTACAATTCCTTCTCATCCCATTATTCACCTCACTATTGCACGCAATTATGAGCCTAATGGTTTTGTATAGTATAGTGTAAAATCCTAACCAAGGTAGTTCTATGTTGTTTGAAACAAATGCATGATCTAAATTTAACTTCTAAGATGCCCATGAACATCTATAGAAGTGGTTATGCAAGGGCATTATGGTAGGAGCTTGCTTTGGAAAGGATTCACTTGCACAACTTCTATTGATCATGGCTTTGAATCAAGCTTCACATCTTCAAGAACATCATGGATAACTTCTTTAAATATATGCATGATTTTGTCAGCAAATTTTCATCAATTTTGAGTTATCTTTAATGCTTTTATATTGAAATTTCCTCTAAATTCAATATATCTTAGTCATCCTGTGAACTAGACCTTTGGTTTTAATTGTTTGAAAACTTGTGAGCTTCCAAAGTTAAGGTCATTTATCATGGGAGGGTTAAGGATGTAAGTTTTGAAATTTTTCTAACATCCCATTTTCAAACATTATGGAATTAATAGTAAAAATAATCAAAATAAAATGAACAACTTGGTGATTTTAGTTTCCTTAGAGCCTTGGGAGCATTATTATGAAATCATCTTGAGCCTAAATGGTAAAATTTTTATTGAACTATGAGCAAATTAAGGAATCTAAAAAGGGTTAATCATTAAGGAAAATTTATCAAGACTAATGTTGATCCTTTGGTGATTGTAGGTGATGCTAAAATGAAACACTAAGTGATGAGACACGATTCGCATAGGCCGCGATATCGCGTCTGCCACGATATTCCATCCCCCCACAATATCGCGTATGAGATATCGCGTTTTCCCTATGATATCGCATACGTGATATTGCAGTCCGCCGCCATATCTATAAATAAGACACGGTTCTCCCTTGTTCGACATCCTAGTTTTAGAGTAGCGAAGCTCTGGCAGTTTGATCCCTCCAGAGTTAGATTTTTTCCCGTGTTTTCCCGCAGTGTGGTGAATGTAATTGTACAGTGTCTTTATACGAGTGTGTCGTACTTGGACATGCACATGATCAACAATAAAGATCGAGATTACTTCATCATTGTAGCATTCACTTATTTTATTTATTTTTTATTTATTTAATGTTATTTATTACTTTTGTAGCATGTTGTGAGTACGACTTGATTACAAGCATCTACGGATGTGTACGGCTAGTCAAGGAATCGGTTACTCATCGCGATTAGTCTCTCACCCTTAAACTCCTAGAAGCGGAATGAGTATGACTTGGTTACGAGCATTTAAGTGTGATTTCTTGGTAGCCCAGTGGTGTATCCAGGATCTGCGCTTGGTAACCCAGTGGCGTATTTGGGATCTGCGCTTGGTAATCCCAGTGGAATACCTAGGATCTACGCTTGGAAGTCCCAGTGGTAGTCATGCACAAGGTCCAAGATGTGTACGGTTGATCAAGGAATCAGTTACTCATCGCACTTAGGCTAGATTAGATTCTCTTACCCTTTTCCTGCTAGCTTAGTTTAATTAATATTATTTTCCACTACCTTCAGGAGTAGCATAGATTAGGACACATCATACACCTCATCTAGACTAAACCATATGTGACATATGCAATACTAGTCTAGGTGGGAAGACAATGAACTGAGACCTAAGGATAACTATCTAGGTGCCACAACTAGTCCATCTACGGAGTTTGACCGGATCGCGTGTGCGACACTCGTTTCGTATGGTTGAGTGTAGGGGTACCTCACCACTCATCATAGGCACCATTGCCAGGGATGGTGCTAATTATCTAGATTAGTTATATCATACAAGGTTACTGTAAAGAACTTAACGATATATATCTTAAAAAGAAAAAATTATTAAAAGTCACGCCTAAATTCACACACAACAATGCCTCTCCTACAAGATGATAATAACGCCACACTTAGTGAGGAAGTTCATTGGAGAACCAACGATCTATATGACGCTGACGATTGGAGTATACAACCTGAAGTGGGAGTTTCCTATAAAAATGAACAAAAACAATGTCATCATAATGCATGGAAGCCTAACTTACAAGATGACGATGAACCCCCACTAGCCACTACAAGCTTAATGCAAATACAAGAGGCTATTCAAATCTCACGTAGGCATTGTAAAGAGAGCCATCTACCCAGGCTCGATTTAAATAACTTTCCTAAATTTTCAGGAGGCTATGACTTAGATCCACATCAACATTTACTAGCCTTCTNTGTCAGCCTTGAGGAAACAAATCCAAGGATAGAAACAAGAAAAACATGAACCCTTGAACATGGCCTTAGAAAGATACTATGCATTGTTAAACAACTATCTAGTTCATGGGTTTGTCGAGGAAAGGCTAATGTATCATATTATTGATGGGCTACGCAATGAAACCAGAGAGACCTTAGGAACGTATGCCCAAGGTCAACTATACAACCTACGAACCCATCAAATCCAAGAGCTTATTAAGTGGGTAGCAAAAGAAGAAGGAGAAATAGCTACATGGGAGAGTGTTGAAAAACATCAATGGGACCAAAATATTAACTCAACAAAGGTCCATGATCATAACAAGGAGAAATCAACAAATCTCAAGGTGGAAACATCATCTTTGTCAATACAAAAATCGTTAGAAGAAGCTGAGGCAAACATCAATAAGATGTTGGAATGGATGAATCAAAAGTGTGGAGAATATATCAACATCATTGGAGATAGAGTTTTGACAACCCAAGAAGCAGAGCGAAGTAATAGACATTTGGAAAGAAGGAATGAAGGGACTAAGTGCTCAACTGCCAATCCTACATATGAATGCAACATATGCCTGTATGATCACCCCAAGGGTCAATGTCCCATACTGTTATATCTACAGGAGCATTGGGGAAATACATTACATCTAGAGTTCGTCCAAAGATACTGTGTTAGACCACAGTGGCAACAACCCCAGTCATGGGGGAATCCACCATTAGACTGGAGGCACCCTTCATATTTTCTGAAGCCAAATGCTTATCACGTTCAACATCGTGTTTCTTCATTCAGGCCACCATACTCTATCTCACCACAATACCATTCTTCGCAATAGTATCAACCCATACCTCCAACACAACCACCACCTTGTGTACCTTACATCCCTCCTAACTTTTAACACTCTCATCCTTTCCCTCCTTCCACAATGCCACCAATTGTTCCTAAGGTGTTTGTACCACCGCAACCCACAAACAACACTTGTGCTGCTGCTACTAACAGAAGTGAAGAGCCTCCTCAACATCAAAGGTGTCCTTTATTTAAACATGGCCATAGGAAGGGACAACATAATTCTGAGGCCATTGCACCTTCCAACTCAGCACAAGTACAACAATGTGATTCACCCTTACCTTCGAACCCAATGCCTCATGTAACTTCATCAGGGCCACCAACTTACACTCCAAAAACTATAAGGCCCAATGAACACAACCATGGGAGGCATCAGCCTAATCTTTGCATACCATCTAACGGTCCTAAACATCATAGTGGGTCAACTCGTTATCAGGGAACTACATCGTATGAAGTGCCCCACTATGTTTATTATAAAGTGTGTGAAATCCAAGGTGATAAGTATGGACCAACTTCAATATTTCCAATATGCAAGGATCCTCATTTTCCATTTATTAATCCTTGCCATACTCAACCGTTTAGTTATGGGGGATATCCCCCATTTCAATAACAAGCAGGATTAATAAATATTTTTCATTTTCTTTGATTTTACAAGTTTTTGTTTTCCAATTTTTCATTTTTCAACTTTTTGTTTTATCTTTTTGTGTGTTTGTCTTTTTCCATTTTTTTGTAAGTAATCTCATCTACGAATAAAACACTCATGTGGATTTTTGGTTGAGATGTATTTTATGTTATTAAGTCATGAGTGATCAATTATTTGAAATAGTGAGCCCATTACACCCACTCATCCACTCTATAAATAAAGAGGTTTTGTTCGAGGATACAGTGACATTCTTAAAACTTTTAAACTTAAAATTAATTTTGTGTTATTGTACCTGGAGTGAAGAAGGATGGACCAAGAGGGAATGGTTAGGGTGTGATATAAAGGAGACTTGTGGATTCTCTTTGGTGTCATCTGTGGGAGTTATCATGCAATATGGTTGTACTAAGATCCTTGTAGATCTAACAAAAAATGGGAGTAAGGGTAATCAAAAGGGCACTCGAAAATCAAACACTGTTCTAGGGGGTTCCACTGGAAAGACATGCACCCATGCCTGAAGGTTGGCAGCTTCTCTAGATTTAGTAAAGTGAAAAGAAAAGAACAATAAAGAGAAAAAGGAAGTACCATAAAACAAACATCACTCCTCCCTTGTACTAAACACCAAGTGATCATATGCCTTATTGTTATGGTACTCTCATAGTTGTTCACCATGGGATGAAGCAATGTGATGTCACTGATTAGAAGGATGGACTTGGTCCTGATCTTGGAATGATGGGTTAATGACACCTTAATCATGCTTTTCATGCAGGATTCATTGTACCCTGGGTTAGTTACCTCATGTCCCAATCTCTCCGATCCCTTTCTTTAGTTCGTCTCATCTCACTGTTCGTGTAATTGTCGCTCGTGTCCCATGTAGTATAGAATTTTCATCTCATTCTGGTGATAATTACATGTGTGTGTTTTGTGGAGTTAGTGCAGATTATATCTAACCCTTCTAATGCCCACGGACACTTTAAGTGTGATTACACAAGGGCATAATAGGTTGAAACCTTCTTTGGGGAGGACCCACTTGTGTAATTTTGTTGTAATCTTCATTAATTCTTTAGCTAGAACACACAATTTCTTACCCTCAGCTTACTTTTCATAAATTTCTTTCCCTATTATTATCCCTCAAAATTTTAGCGTTCCAATGTACCATTACATTCCCTTTTCTTCATAATCGCCAAATTTTTAATTGCTAAATTCACATCATTATCATTCAAAGTGCCTCTCAAATTCATGTAATTACCCTTGCATAAATTCATCCTTGTCCATGTCCTCATTTTACATCATTAATTTCAATAAAATCATTAAACATCTGGTCTTTTTCATATGTCTCACCTTAGTTGGGATGAGATATCGCGTACGCGATATCGCATCCCACATGATATCACGTACGCGATGTACCGTATGCGATATCACATCCTATTTTTCTATAAATAGGAACCCCCACCGCAACACTTAGCATCAGTTGGCCATTTACGCGGGGGGAATTTTTGAATTTTTTCTCTACGACTTACGATTGCGTGACCCTTGCTTTTACATTGATATGTCGCACACTGGAACTCCGATTTTAATTCTGTTTGAACCTGCTTGAACCCAGAGTATTCAGTTTAGTCGTGGAGGAGAGACACTTGCCAAAAAGTGCCTAAGTGTCTAACTTTTTTGAAATTTTTCATCCCCCAAAGGACATCAATTAGGGTAATTAATACTAACACTTAGACAAATTGTGCCAAAAAATCATATGACCTTAAGTATACAGGGAGATTAACGATGAAACCCACCTAAGTTATAGGATCCATCATCATAATTTTTGGGCACAATCACACGATAACGTAGGATCTTCAATTAAAGGCATGTAGTAAGGTATAACTTGAATTTGAAAAAAACCTTACTAATGCTTGGCCCGTGTGATTGCAGATGGTTCTAAAACGTTCACAGCAGAAGAGTCCTACCCAAGGTGGAGCGAAATAACCTAGGAGAAGTAGAAGGCAAGGTCTTGATGGAAAACATACCGAACAAGAGGTGCACTCATTCAGTATCCATCAAGAAGAACCTCCTACCAAATGATCTGGGCAAGCAGAAGGAGGAGTTGTTGTTGTGCCTGAATTGGGACAAGAACTCACGTTGCCCCTAGAATGTGTTGAGGCTATCCATACGAAGTCCAAAATTGCTTCGATGATTGTGGAACTTAACTTCGAATCTTTTGGAGAGCTTGCTTCTGAGGCTGTTAGGGATCACCTTAAAGGGTCTCCCTTATGGCTTGTTCTCTCTGAAAACGGTGCCTGGTACTTAGGTAAAACATACTTGTTCTGGCACAATAAGGAGCAAGGCACCACGGTTAACATCAATGGTGTGACAGTAGATTTTTCTACACAGGCAATTTCAGAAGTGTTAAATCTTCTGAATTCAAGCCCCCATGTTACTCAGTTATCTACTCGATCAGACCCTGATGTGCGAAAGGATTGGTTAGAGAAGGCTTATGGTAGAGATAAAGATTTTGGTGAGCTAACGACGGAAGAGCGGGTTTATTTTAAAATTGGAACCTATCACCTCTTCCCCACAAAAGATTTGAAAAGAATATCAATGTATGTGGCAAGAGGATGTGCAGTGTTGATGGGAAAGGTTAATGCTAACCTCCCCCATCTATATTTAACGAAGATCCTAATGTGATTCAAAGAACAGAAGTCAGGAAAGATGGCACTCCCTTTTCCTTGCCTTATCAGAAAACTGTGCCGACAAGCTGGTATTCGGGGATACACAAATGATGTCCTCCAAAAAGCCCAAAATGCTTCTTATGCTGAATTATTAAAGGCACCAGCTCCAAGGAAGAGCATTGGCAAAGAGTTGGGACCAAATGAAGAAGAAGAAAAGCAAATGATTGGATCACCTGCAACTCACCTTACAGGACCCAGTCAACCTCCATCCATAGGTCCCAGCCAACAACAAAAAGTAGGACCCAGCACAAGCCAGGATCAGCCGCCATCGCAAGACTATAGACCGTCGATGAGCCATCTTAGGGCCATCGCCGAGATAGTTAGTTGGGGAAGTTATGATGATGCAAACCTCTTCCACGTCATCGATGATGCCGACCAGCCTACTATTTCAGTAGATCACACACGAGGTGAGTTATCAATGCAAATAGGAGGAGGGGAAAGCATATGGTCACAATAAATCTCTAGACACGTGGCATCTTTTCAAGTGCAGTTAGAGACTAGTGAAGGGGCCACTGTGGTGGTCATGCAACACCAAGATGCCGTGGGAGCTACTGAAGTGGTCATTGATCACATCAAAGAGTCCTTTAACATGCCTATTGTACCACCGTCAGATCTTTCAGGAGCATGGGATGCTCAAACTATTGCCGGAACCTCAATGACTCCTGCGGAACATGAGGATGCATTGGACAGATTTCTTCAAATAGGACAAGTTTTGACATCCTTGTTTGACATCCCCCAAGATGTAACGGCAAGTCAATTAGACCTCATTTTCACAAAGGGGAAGCTGGTCCTATTCGAAGTAAGGGCAGAGCATGCTGAAGCTGAAGTGCAGAAACTACAAGAGCAGCTCGTAGCCTTACAAGCAGCACAGTAGGATCCTTTGCAATTTGTTCCCGCAGACCAGCTAGACAATTTTAGAACCGAGCAACTAACAAAACTAATTGTAGAAAATAAGAAGGTGGCAAAAGAAAAGGAGACAGCCACTTGGGATGCCTCCGTAGCTCAAGCGCAAACTCATGTGCATCTTAAGGCACTTAGGGCCCTACAAGAAGAAAATAAGCAGTTGGTTGCAGATAATCTTCGGTTGACTTCTGTGGAGAAACAAAAGAATGTTCTCGATGAACACTTTCATCAATTGCGAGAATAGTTCATTCAAGTCAACCAAGATGTAAGTCATTTAGCTAGAGAAAATTGAACCCTCTCAATGGTGGAGGTACGCGCTATTCGACAAAAATCAGCCATCGAGATTAGCGTGTGGCAGAATGAGGCTAAACGACATGAGAAGCTGAAGGAGCATTTCCGTGATCAGGTGGGGATGTACAAACAAATCCTGGAGAAGGAGATCCATATGTCCAAAGCTCAAATCAACAACATTAGTGCTTAGCACACTGATTGGGAGGCGATATTGGACACTTATGCCTACACCCACTAAGCAGAAATTAAGAACTGGGACCTGCAGATCCAAGACTTAACTGAATACATGGAGTTGGAAAACCTTCGATATGCTAACCTAGCCATGTTAATAGTAGGATGCCCAAGGTTAGAGCTCGAGTAGCAGGTAGCTTCCACCCATATCAAATATGAAGTAGAATTTGCAGAGCGAAAGAAGTTGGCTGAGAAACTAGATGTCGCAAATTCTGAACTTGCGGTGGTAAAAAAAAGCTACCAAGGACAAAAAGATGTTACAACCGACTTGGCTCGATAGCTAACTGAGCTTCAAGAATACAAAGACAAAGCTGGAGCCTATGAAGAGGAATGACGGGTGTTCGCGTCATGGTATGTCAAGGCTAATCAAATGTTTCTGCAACTACCCTGTCTGTGGGAAGTGTCGACTCCATCAAACATCGGAGCATCAGCATGGACGACACAAGACCCCTGGACCAAAGAGGAGAAGCTCCAGGCTATTCTTCAGCATCATCAACCTTCAAAGCTTGGAGCACGTGACAAAGGGAAAGCACCCATGGAGGAGCCACCACCACCAGGAACTACATGAGTTCCACATTTTTGAAGTTGTAGTATTTTTTCTCTGTGTTGTATCTTCCCACACTACGACATTAGTCCATTTCTTTTTCCAATTAATAATCCCATACCTATCCACTATGTAATCACTTAAGCTTTTTCTCCTTGTAACTCGAGGATGAGTTTTTATTCAGTTGTGGGGGTATGATGAGACACAATTCGCATAGGCCGCGATATCGTGTCTGTCGCAATATCGCATCCCCCCACGATATCGCGTCTTCCCTATAATATCACGTATGCAATATTGTAGTTTTCCACCATATCTATAAATAATATGTGGCTCTCCCTTGTTCAACATCCCAGTTTTAGAGTAGCAAAGCTCTAGCAATTTGATCACTCCAGAGTTAGATTTTTTTCCGTGTCTGCCCGCAGTGTGGTAAAAGTAATTGTACGGTGTCTTTATTCGAGTGTGCCATACTTGGACACGTACCTGACCAGCAATAAAGATCAAGATTACTCCATCATTACAGCATTCACTTAGTTTATTTATTTTTTATTTATTTAATGTTATTTATTACTTTCATAACGTGGTGTGAGTACGACTTGATTATGAGCATCTATGGATGTGTACGGCTAGTCAAGGAATCGGTTACTCATCACGATTAGTCTCTTACCCTTAAACTCCTAGAAGCGGAATGAGTATGACTTGGTTACGAGCATTTAAGTGTGACTGCTTGGTAGCCCAGTGGCATATCCAAGATCTGCGCTTGGTAACCTAGTGGTGTATTTGGGATCTACGCTTGGTAATCTCAGTGGCATACCTAGGATCTACGCTTGGTAGTCCCAGTGGTAGTTGTGCATGAGGTTCAAGATGTGTATAGTTGATCAAGGAATCAGTTGCTCGTCGCACTTAGGCTAGATTAGATTCTCTTACCCTTTTGCTGCTAGCTTAGTTTAGTTAATATTATTTTCCACTACCTTCAAGAGTAGCATAGATTAGGACACATCATACACCTCATCTACACTAAAGCATATGTGACATATGCAATACTAGTCTAGGTGGGAAGACAATGAACTGCGACCTAAGGATAACTATCTAGATGCCACAACTAGTCCATCTATGGAGTTCGACCGGATCGTGCGTGTGACGCTTGTTTTGTATGGTTGAGTGTAGGGGTACCTCACCACTCATCACTAAGTTTGAAGGTCTCTTACAAGGCAAGGAAAGCAAGCCAAGAGAAGGACAGAGGAGGATATACCCATGGAAAAATATTAGCACATATAAGGATTAAAGATTAAACATTGTATGTCTTTTTAAATCAATGGGATGATGAGATGAAATTTTAGTCCATCCTTTAAGAATGTTTTACATAAAAAGAGAAGCATCACATAATAATCAGGGTCTGAAAGACAACTATTGCTAGGAAAAATAAGAAGATTCATCTATGGCAGATTTTTTGAAGACTTTTACAATTTTGCAAACTTTGATGTCTATCCAGTCTCTTTTTCTCATTTTGTAATACATCCACTCGAATAAAACTATGTAAAGAAACACTCAAATTTTATAATGGTAGCCAATCTAGTCTTAGTCAATCCACAAGTTTTGTAATGAAACTTCATCCATTTATATATAACTCGAGGACAAGTTTTTAGTTAGTTTTGGGGGTATAATGAGACTTGATATGTTAGGAAACTTTGTTGACACATCCCATCAATGCATCTTAGATGCTTTGCTACATATGTATGGATAAGAATGCATTGATGCATTAATGAGTAACACATCTTAGATATGTTGATGCATCTTTGTTGATGCATCTCCTTTGACATAGCTAAATATGTTAATGTATCCATGTCAAGGAAATGCTTGTATTTGCCTATAAATATGTGAGCACCCATCATGTATTTGGTACCATTTGGTTAATAGTGTAGCTAGACTCTTATAGTTTTATTCTATAATTCTAGAAAATAGTTAGTGAGTGCTTGTAGTATGGATTTGAATAAATTATATGACATCTTATTTAAGTTACATTGTACTTGGATACATTTCATGAATGGTAATAAGATTAAGATTGATTTCTATTTATTGCAGCACTTTGACTTAGAATAGATTTACTTTCAATGCAATTTATTTTCTATGTACTTAGTTAAAATTTACATGTCTTGAACCCACATATCCACTACTAGGATTACCAAGTGTTATTTTATTGGGCAAATCAAGCAATAACACTACTGGGATTACCAATTGAATATGTGTTTATGCTTGAAATTGGTCATGCTCATTTTGCCAATTCATTAATATGCATAGAAATGTAAATATTAAGTAAGTACATGGAATATAAATTACATTAAAAGTAAATTTAATCTAAGTCAAAGTACTACAATGAATAAGAATTAATTTTGATCTCGTTTTCATTCATGGAATATGTCCAAGTACATTACCACTCGAATAAGGCACCATACAACTGACTCAAATCCACACTATGAGCACTCATTGACTATTCTTTAAGACTATAGAATAAAACTACAAGATTTCGGCTATTCTATTGACCAAAGAACTACATAAACATTACTATGAGCATGTATTTATAGATTTTATTGCTAGGCTATGTTGATGGGGCCTTATCGATGCATGATACGATGCATTGATAGGGCCACATTGATGGGGCCTGATCAACACAACTGACCACATCAACAAGGCCTTGTCAATGCAGCTTATCATGTCAATAAGGCCTCATCGATGTAGCCTATTATTGAAGCCTTGTTGCTAAAGTCTTAACCTCGGAGCCTTGTTGTTGAAGCCTTGACATCAGAGCCAATCAAAAAGTTGAATTCTTGTCAAATAATAAAGCCAACTGATGACTCATCATACCCCCAAAAATGAATAAGATAGGATTGAGCTTTCTTTAAAAAATTGGAAAGGTATGACTAACTCTTATGATTGACTGACTCTGAGTGTTGCATTACAAAATTTTATTTGAGTGGATGCATACAAAATGAAAGAGTGAGAAAAAGGCTAGATAGGCTTTGAAGATTATAAAATCTGCATAGGTCTTTAAGAATTCATTGAAGATTATTCTTCTTGTTGCCACTAGTGGTGGTAAACTTCAACCTAGATTGTTATGTCAGTGCTTCTCTAGTTATGTGCAACATTCTTGAAGGATGGACTAAAATTTCTTCTCATATTCCCATGGATATAGTAAACATGTGATGCTTGAGCTGCTATCTTGTATATTCTATGATTTGTCCATGGGCATATCCTCCATTGTCCCTCTCTTAGCTTTGTTTCCATGCCTAGCATAAGACCTTCTTCCTTAGGAATTTCTTTTAGCATCACCTGTAGTTGCCAAAGGATCAACATTAGTTTTGAAAAATTTTCCTTATTAATTAACCCTTTTTGGATCCCTTACTTTACATTTAAGCACAAGGTGATGAAACCATACTATGCCCAAGGCTATGAGGTAACTAGGGTCATCGAGTTGTTCACATTATTTTGGTCTATTACTGTTAGTTACAATGATGTTCAAA
Organism: Gnetum montanum; assembly: GCA_015680685.1. Taxonomy (NCBI): domain Eukaryota; kingdom Viridiplantae; phylum Streptophyta; class Gnetopsida; order Gnetales; family Gnetaceae; genus Gnetum; species Gnetum montanum. The sequence continues at coordinate 159,255 of MNCI01027444.1, forward strand.
AATAGGATGTTAGAAAAATTTCAAAATTTCAAAGTGGACATCCCTAGCCCCCATGACTAATAAGTGTAACTCTAAAAGCACACAAGTTTTTAAACAATTGAAACCAAAGGTCTGATTCAGAAGATAGCCAAGAAATATTGAACTTGAAAGATATTTTAACAAAAAAGTAGGAAATTAAAAAATAATTGAAAGTGATGAGAAGTAGTTTCAAAATTATGCATAAATTTAAATAAATTGGCATTAATGTTCTAGAAAATGTAAAGGTTAGTTCAAAGCCATGATTAACAAAATTTATGAAAGTGGGTCCTCCCCAAAGTAGGCTTCTATCATAATGCCCTTGCATAACCACTTCTATAGATGTTCATGGGTGCCTAAGAAGTTAATTATAGATCATGTCTTTGTTCTAAATAGCACATAGCTGCCATGGTTGGGATGTTGTACTATACTACACAAAACCAAAAGGCTCATAATTACATGCAATAATGAGGTGAATAATGGGATGAGAAGGGATTGCAAAGATTGGAATGTAAGGTACTTGACCATGTCCACAATAGGTTCTTGTGATAAAATGTGATTAAAATGATTAGCATACTGATCTATCCAAGTTTAGACCAAGTCCATACCATGAACAGTAACCTCACATTGATGTGTTTCCTCCTGCCAACCACCATGAGTCCAAAACCACCTCAAAGAATGATCATCACTCCAAAAAGAGAAGAAAGGAGAAGAAGGAAGGAAGGGCCTTAGTTAGAGGTGTGACTTTAGGCATGGGTAACATGTCTTTCCAGTCCCATAACCAGTACTTGTAGTCCATTATTATGTTTAAGGTGTGTGCTTTGAATTCCCATTATTTTTTTTCTTTCTTCCTTTTTTTTCTTTTTTTTTTTGTATTTTATTTTTTATATATATATATTTTTATTTTATTTTTATTTTTTTTAATGGAAACCACACCATGCAAAGAAAAAACTTCCTTTTTATTGGTTGAAAGAGGAGTGATGATACATTCCAATAGGAGTCATAAACCACATGAAGGAAGACAATATGAAAGCCCAACAAGTCCCTTAAGGTCACACCCTTACCATTCCCACTTGGTCATTCCCTCTTTCTTTAAGTTACAATGATCATTAATTAATTTTAGTTTCTTGAAAAAGACCTTTTATTCAGAGAAATGGAGGGATGGATGAGGTGGTCTCACTACTTTACACAATTACTTACCTAATCATCTTGATAGCATAGCACAAAAACCCAACACATAGTGTTGACTTTTGCATCATCACTTGGAAATATTATTAAGTAAAATATAAAATACATTCATAAAACATAAAGGAAATGACTCAAAAAAAAAGACAAAAATATTAAGAAATGGAAAACATATTAAGAATTAGAAAATTTTGAAAAAAATAAGAAAATGATAAGAAATTGCAAAAATAAAGAGGTGAAAAACACTTATTAGTTCTTGAACCACGATGGAGCATCTTCCCCATGACTAATCTTATGGGTACACATTTGGGAGATGGACTACATAATTCTCTGGTTATACACCATTGGTTTTCCATCTATCATTGTTACTGATTTAATTAATCATGTGGTAGCACATCTAACATTGGTGATAGTCTTGTTTGGATCATTCAAAGATGTATCTTCATCTGAACTTTAAGGTATTTTAATTTTGGGGGTCCAAATGTGTTTGCTTTTTCTTTTTGATGTTCTATTTTAATTCTTGGATCTCTATGTTTAATATCCTTTTCCGATGTATAATCAAAGTGTAAGATATCTATGTCTAAGTCCTCTATTTGGTCCATTCTCTTATGTCTAGAAATAATAAGAAGATCAATTATCTCCATGCATCTTTAAAACAATTTTATATTCTCATTTTCAAGCCACTGAGTGTCTTTTGGTTTAGTGGCTACTATGTAGGTTGGTTTTTTCTCACACACTTGTTCCTTAGGTTTGTTGTGAGTTGTATTAATATTTTGAATTTATGGTCCACAACTACATCCTTTACTATTAGTGATGCATGGATTCTTCTTTTGTCTCTCCATAATTCTAGATTTATTTTTTCTATTAGGTGTTGGAGTAACGATGGATGTTGGCCTTTGCATAGGATTAGAGGACATTGGTTGTGAAAGGAAGGATGTTGCACTTGATTGGAATTGTGCTGGTTTGGATGAGTTCGTATGTCCATGAGTCTTCCCCTTTTTCCTCGAGCCTATCCTGAAGAAATAAAATTTTCTAGTTTGCAATGGAAACCTACTAACATTATCATTTCTATGTATGCTTGTAGCACAAGTGACATTCTCTCATTGATGTCATGGTGCTGAGCCTTCCTATGTTGCTATTGGTGACATATGGTGGAGGGAAGTGTGAGATTATTGAGGATATAACAAAGGATGAGAGGTGTGAGGTGGTAATCCTTTACAAGATGTTGTGCCATGATGATATTCAGGAGAGTGTTAGTAGCGATTTGAAGTAGAGAAAGTAGATCCAATTGGGGAAATAAGGTGTTGAACATAATATCCATGTAGGTTCAGTTGGAAGTAATGGTAATGATGGTTTGATGATGGCATTGCCCACAACTATGGGTTTATCCACTACATTGGATGATAGTGTTGAGTCTAGTATGAAGTCCTACTAGGATGGAACGGTTGGTTGTAGGATTGTCTATAATTACCTTGTGAGAATGGTAATTTTCTAGGCATTTGCTCTTGTACAAACTTGGGATTAAATGCAAAATCCCAACACTCATGTAGATGTAACATGATTGGGAAATAACCCTTTGGATGGTCATATAGGTAGATGTCACATGTATCATCTTCTTTTGTGGTTGAGTCTATAGCCTCTTCTTCTACAGCCATTTTTCCTATTTGTCAATAAGTGTTCCTAGTTGTTTCTTAGTTGTTCTTCCTCTATGTATTGTGATTGCCTAATTCATTTTGTGTTACCTTCTCCTTTACAATTCCTATGAAAGTTATAGATTTTTCATTTATCCACTCTGACATCCTATCTAACCTTGCTTGGAGTTCAAGAGATTATTGCAGTGGCAAGGTTTGTTGTGAAATCACCTCATCGAGAGTTGCCTCTTTTTCCTCATCATAGATATGGATCCTTTTTCTTTGAAGAGTTGGATCCCAATTATTTTCCTCAACATTCTCTTGTTTATATAGCTCTCCTTCTTCTTTTTCTACTTGCCTAATTAACCTTTGTATCTGATGGGCTTTTATTTCATATAATTGACCTTTCTCCCTTGTTTCATTATGAAGCCCATCTATGATGTGGAAAAGTTTCTCTTTTTGAAAGAAATCATGGCCAGGACATCTATGTAGTAGTGAATAGTATCTATCCAAGGCCACATCCAAGGGTTCATGATTTCTTACTTCCACCCTTGGATTTATTTTCTTAGGTTGGAAACTCTTGAATAGGTTTGATATGTTTCATTGAAAAGTTCTACCATTGTAAACCACTGTTGGATGGAACTTGGTTACAATGATCTATACCAACTTTCAACTTCAACTATTAGTGTCCTAGGGAAGAGCTTAAGCTTTTGCCACTGATTTTTAATATTTTTCAAGGCATAGGCATCGTGGAAGGCTTGTAAGTAATGTTGTGGATCAGAATCATAGCCTTCCACAAATTTAGGGATGTTATTCATATCAAGCCTTTTGATGTAACTTTCCTTGCGATGCTTGTGTGGTATCTTAACTACCTCTATTATCTGCACTAGGTTCATTAGACATGTCATGGTGAAAATTTCTATTTCTATTTGTTTGATTATGATGATTTTTTTTATGTTCATTTTGATGTCTTTAATTTTTCTATTGGGTTCGATTTTTATTCTTATTTCAACCCCATAATGGAGCTTGATCTCTATACCTACGTTCATCTTCTTTAGAACTAGATGTTGAAGAGGAAGAGGAAGATGAGGAATTTGGAGGATTGCCATGGATTCATTATTGTTCCCCATAGTCCCTTAATTCTTCTTTTTCAAGTTTTCAGAAGCTCTTAGGCCTTGAGGATTCCCCTTGTCTAGGAATTACTTCATCTCCTCTAGGGTTTTCTGCCTTAGGTGAATGTAGTCCTTGAGCATAGTCAAGGTGGTCATGAACATATGAAACCCTTGCATGAGGTTGGTCACTTTAATTTTCTTCAACATATATCTCATTGGTTCTCCAATGAATGTTATATTTATATGATGCATTATCACTTCCTTATGAAAGAGACATTATTGTTGGTGTATGATGTGTGTGACTTAGTATTTTCCCAAAGATAGCTTGTTAATGCATTGACAACAATCATGTATGATATAACTAATCTGGATAACTAGCACCATCCCCAACAATGGTGCCAATGATGAGTAGTGAGGTACCCCCTATGCCCAACAATACAAATCACAAGTGTTCACGCATGATCTAGTCAAATTCTATGGATGGGACTAGTTGTGCATCTAGATCATTATGCCTTGATCGTAGTTTGTTGTCTTCCCACTTGGATTAGTGGTAGCTTTATCATGCATGGTTTAGTCTAGAGTGAGACATGATAATTGATGTTGTTTTAGCCTTATGCTTCTCCTAATGATAATAAAGAAATCAATTACTTAATCTAATTAACAACATAAATATAAAATCTAAACTAGCCTATGGGTGATGAGTGTCCATTACTAGCTTGCCATACACATCCTGAACCCATGTATCCACTACTAGGATTACCAAGTGCTATGCTACTAGGTGAACCAAGCAATAATGTTACTGGGATTACCAAGCGAATATGTGTTTATGCTTGAAACTAGTCATGTTCATTTCACCAATTCATTAATATGCATGGAAACATAAAAATTAACTAAGTACATGGAATATAAATTACATTAAAAGTAAATATAATCTAAGTCAATGTGCTACAATGGATAAGAATCAATCTCGATTTTATTGGTGTTCATGGAATGTGTCTAGGACATTGCCACTTGAATAAGATGTTGTACAACTAACTCAGATCCACACTGTGAGCACTCACTAACTATTCTCTAAGACTATGGAATAAAAATACAAGAGTTCAGCTACTCTATTGACCAAAGAAGTACATAAACACAGCTGTGATCATGTATTTATATATTTTATTACGAGACTGCATCAACAAGACCTCATCAATGCATTATACAATGCGTTGATGGGGTCATGTTGATGGGGCCTTTTTAATGCAACTAATCACATTGACAAGGCCTTGTTGACATAGCCTATTATTAGAGCCTTGTTGTCAGAGTCTTGACATCAAATCCTTTTTGTCGGAGCTAACCAAAAAGTTTGCTTTTAATCAGATAACCCAACCAACTGATGACTCATCAAGTGTGACCAATTTTCAGCATAAACATGTATTTACCTAGTAATCCCAACAATATTATTACTTGGTTCACCCTATAGCATAATACTTAGTAATCCTAGTAGTGGATACATGAGTTCAAGATGCATATGACAAATTGCTAACAGATACTCATCATACTTAGTATAGTTTAGGATTTATCTTCTTGTTATTAATTAGTTTAAATAATTATTCTTACATTATTATTCTATTAGTTTAAGGGCCACACAACATCAATAATCATATGCCTCACTTTGGACTAAATCATATATGGCAAATCTACCATTAGTCTAACTGGGAAGATAGCGACTTGCGATCAATGCTTAAGAATCTAGATACCACATTAGTTCCATCCATGGAATTCAACTGGATTGCATGTGAATGCTTGTGGTTTGTATGGTTGGATGTAGGGGGTGCCCGTTGCTCATTAGGTACCATGTTTATTGTTAATTTTCTTTTTGTGATGCTGTCCTACATTGTTGTGGATTTTGTATTCTTCATTTCTATTGTTAGACTCTTTGGCATTATTTTATTATTTTATTTATTAAGTTAGTATTTTACAAAAGTTTTGTCTTGAAGCTTATTTTATATGGAAATTGTATTAAAATTTTATCGAATTCATTTTATTTTATGTTCTTTTGATAAATTTTCTATGATATGTGGGAACTTTGTCCATCTTGTGTTTCCAAAATTTCATGATTATTTGGATTGTCCTTAGTATATAATAGGATATTATTGGAATATTATAACATTTTTAGCTATTTTGAAAATATTTAAAATATAAAAATATAAATAAAAATTATATATCCTAGTTTGCTCAATTAATAGTTAAATCCAAGGAACTTTGAGATATCCTAGTTTATATGTAGTATAGAGGTATTTCTTAGTGGGCTCCACCCAATAAGAACAAAGGTTAGGGTGGATTTTCAACCTTGGAATTTTATTTATAAGTTCCTATGCATCTAAGGATTTATCCAAAACCATAGCACTTTAGTACTATTCTAATGGTATGCATTAAAGAATAGACAAGACTTGTCCTTCCGAGGTGTGGGCCATAGGTCACTAAGAATGTTGGTTGCAAGTATTTTGAAGGGACAACAAGTTAAAGAAGAAGATTTTGAAGGGCCACTTAGATTTAATTTTATTCCATGATTCTATCCTTCTTTGTTATGGATTTTTCATTCTTTACTCCTATTGCCAAATTCTTTGCTATTTTTTATTATTTTATTATTTTTGGGCTAGAAATTGTATTGAAATTTTATCCAAATCATTTTTTGTTCTTTTGATAATTTTTAAAGGATATGTAGGAACTTTGTCCAACTTGCTTTTTAAAAATTTTATGATTATTTGGATTTTCCTTAAGATATAATAGGATTTTTTTGGAACACTAAAAAATTTATGAGATTCTTCTTCTTACAATTTGAAGCCATACTAGTTTTGAATCCTCTTTGGATTCATCATGAGTGGTACTAAATAATAAAAATAGAAGAGGTTATTTATATGTTTCCAAGGAAAAGTTGGTTATACTTATTATTTATTTAAAAGAGTTGGCTAAATATTTTTAAATTTTAATTTTACTAATAAATTATTATAGAAATTAATAATTTATTATAATAATTATAATTATAAAAGAGTATGGTTATTTCTCATAAAGCCCTATTTCTAAGGTATTTAATACTATGGAATAATTTTCATTAATTTAATTATTAACTATTATTATTATTATTATATTTAATATAAATTTAATAAGTTGGATATTGGTGGGGTTTGCACTTAAGACCTTGTAGGAAAAATCTATTATTAATGGTTAATTTATTTTCTATTATGCATAATTTTGATCATGAGAGGCCACCATCCTTCATTAATCTCTAAGCCTTTATCTTTATTAACATTATTGGGATGTAGCTTAATCTCTATGGATTCTCTAATTTTTCTCTCTAGGTAATTTTTTTTATCTTGGCTAGGACTTTGCATTTTTAATGTCTAACACAACAAAATTTTTAGCTATTTTGGAAATATTTTGAAAATAAAAATATAAAGAAAAATGGGATAAATTTTTATATAGTTTAAGTGAGTTTTCTTGGTTGATAATGAGCACCATCAATCTTTTAGATATTCCAGTGTACATGTAGTATTGAGGTATTTCTTAGTGGGCTCTACCTTGTACGAACAAAGGTTAGGATGGATTTCCAACCTTGGATTTTGATTCATAAGTTCATATCTAACTAAGGATTTAGCAAAAACCATAGCACTTAGTAGTTGATTCTAATAGTGTATGTTAAAGAATAGACAAGACTTGATTCTAATAGTTATTATTTGAAGATTTCTAAATTAAATAAAAAAATTAGATTTTTAGAACTTTTGTGGTATTTCTAGATTTTAGATTATTTTCAAATATTTAATTAAAAACATTTACTTAGCCTATATCATTAAACGTTTAGCCTAAAACATCATATGCTTCATGGATAGGATAATAAAATAACGTTTTATACTTAAGGGGTTTTAATTCCTCCTACATTTTAATGTAAAGAGCCCAAAGTAGGTAGAAAAAAACTAAAACAAAGACACACGATAATAGATGACTTAATTCTATAGAAGATAGATCCTCTAGACCTTGAAAATAATGGTAGGCTATGGAATTCCATAGCTTAAGTTATTAATTTACTTAAAGTAAATATGATGACAACTAAAGGATGGGTTTGTCTATTCCTTAATGAAGTTAAAAATAATGTTACTTTAGAAAGTATTTTTAATAGAAAATAATATATTGGTAAATTTATGTTTATTAAATTTTCACTTTTTGGTGCTATTCCACTAAATTTCAAGTAGATATGCTCACTAATTATTTTAAATAGTATTTTTAATATTTATCTATTTGATTTACATTATAAGAATTTGGCTCTTCATAGAGGCAAATGGTGAAAAAGAACTCATGTAGCCAACTCCATGTTGGTGGAGCAATGCTAAGATGATGATGATGATCTATTTAATTTAATTAGAACCAAGATTTGATGGGAGATGATGAGGTGAAGATATACTTTTTTTATGGTAATCTTATATTTTTGCTATACATTCCATTACTATTAACAATAATTATATCTTTAGTTTGAGTCCTAACATAATTTCTTACTATTTTATTACATTTAAATTCATACATGTCTTTTTTGTAAAAAAAAGTTCCTTACCTACATTTTAATAGACAATTATGGTACTATTATATGGTTTCTTAGTATTCTTGTTATTACATTTGAAATAATTTTGAAATTTTCTAATTACAACATGCTCTTTCTTAATTATTTATAACATTTTTTTCTTAAGGAATTTAGGTTCTACAACAATAGTTTCATTAATTATAGCTAATAAGTTTACTTTGATATTTGTGAATCATTCTAAATACATGCATAAGATAGGATGAAGCAAACCTAAATATTATGAAACTATAGTGCAATAGTAAATAATTTTTAATTTAGGATTTTATATATTTACTTTATTTATTTTTATTCTTTTATTTTTTATGGAGCTAAGCTAATAGATTTTTCCCTTATATTTATCTATGACATAGTTAAAGGACTTATTGTAGTAGTAACAAAAGTTAATAAAAATCTTGGAGTACATAAAAGATCTGCTTTAATAACATTGAATCTTAAATCATCCTTAAATTTTCATTTGTCTATGAAAACATGTAATTTTTTAAAGCTTTCTAGAGTTAGATGTTTTTGTTACATTGTATAAATTTTTAATTACCTAAAACTAGAGGTCTAAATCCTTACACTTGTTTTTGAAAGCATAAAAAGCCNTGGGGGATTGTACTTTTACCTTTAATTCATCAATTCTGTACCTTTTGAATAACCTCCTATTTTTTAGCACTAAGACTTGGTCTTCAAATGGTGCATCCATAGCATAATAGGATAAATGATTGTCTAAAAGATTTATTTTTTGACCTGCAAAGCCCAAACCCCTAAGGCAACAACTTTTATTCCTTTGCTATTTTGTCCTTAATTTATTTACCGTGGAGACCCAAGTATCTAAAAAGCAAAGCCTAATCTCTAACATTTTTAAAAATGGTATAAACAACTTTAATCCTCTTTTATTTTTCCCTTAATACATTTATCTCATCAGTTATCATTATTATTTTAAGTTAAACTTAATTGAAAGACTTGACCCATTAATCTCCGTTGGTGACTACCACCTGGCCACGGCTTCTAGTGAAGCACCTAAAGACAATGGTAATATTAACTTTTTTAATGGTTAAATTTTCACTAATGGTTGCCCCTAGATACTTAAAAAAAGGCTTTCTGGAAAAAGTGAAAAACACCGGAATCGAAAGTTAGCGCGGAAGGGCCCGAACAATTTGCGCGAAATTTGAATTTCATTGGGCGGAACCAAGAAAATACCGCATGAACCGAAAATGAAGTAAATCTGCAGCTGAAGATAAGGCAGACGCGTAAGAAACTGCTCGTTTCGCCTATTTTAGATTTTAGATTTCAAGTTTCCTGCAATATGCATCAGGGCAGACAATTTCTCCTCTAAATCCTTATCGTTTATTCTGATATCAATGTTTATTCTGCAACAGGTTGGCATCGATGCATATTCATGGCTTCATAAAGGAGGTACGCTTTTCTATGCGACGACACTTTAAAAAAACTTTTTGCCAAAATTTTTTATGGGTTTCCTGAGCGTAGCGGAGTTCCGTTTCCTTGTCGACCTCCTCGTTGGTGCGACCGGAGCTTCCGCGTCAGCAGCGGCCCTGAAAATGCTCTCGTACGCGTGTGAGTACTCGTGCAGGAACTCGGCGGACGCGGTGTCCGCCGGAGCCGTGCCTGCGCTGACGGAACTTCTGGCAGAGGTGGAGAGCGTGGGGGTGTCGGAAAGGGCTCTCTGCCTTCTGCATCTGCTCGTGCGGATAACCGAGGGTTGTTTGGCCATGCCGAAAAATGCGTTGGCTGTGCCGCTACTGTGTAGGAAGATCGGGCATGTGTCGGCAGTGGGAACGGCTGCCGCTGTGGGTGTTCTTCGGCGGCTGTGTAAGTCTGGGCAGAGATTGAACGTTGTGCAGGAGATGCTGGCGTGTGGATCTATCACAAAATTAGTGTTGGTGCTGCAAATGGAGTGTGATTCCGTTACCACCAGGAAGCGTGCCATGTTGTTCCTGCGCATGCTTTCTGAGCAGTTCCAGGGATCCCGTGCTTAAACATTTGAGCATGCCGCAAGGAAGCGATTTTTCTCACGTCAACATTTTTTGTCTCTAGATTGTAGGTTCTGTACCCGTGCCTAAATATAAATCTTCCATTGTTTATGATGATTTGAGATCAACATAAATTCGGCCGAAAATGTATAGTTATAAATTGTTTGTTGAGATTGTTGCTATCCACTGTTGGAAGTTTTTTAAAACACAGGAAAGTACAATTTCTTTTATTAGCCGCTTCCCGGGCTTCGTTTAACATTTATATCATTATCTAAGAGGTTTGCCTGATTAATGTCCCTTCATTTTTGTTTGTACCCTAGAATGGCAGTCCAGTTTCATATAGAAGGAAACTCTAGGCAATTAGAATGCAATTCACTTATCTTAAGGAGTTTAATCAAATATGTGATACCTTGAGACATATGTATTAAGGATATGCTTTGATATATATCACTTGCTGTAGCAGAGTCAAAGTATATAGATAATAGGTAAATTATCATTCAACCTTAATAAGTTAGCATATGCACTAATTGTTATTTTTATTCTAAAATAAAAATGTAAATCAAATGAATTTTTAAGATAAAATTAAATAAGTGAAAAAGGAGATAATATAAAAATAATATTGATAATGAAGAACTATCAATACGCAGAGCTCATTGCTCAGAGGCATCAAATTTCACGTGCTTTCCTAGCCATGCCTCCACAATTTCACCACAGATTCCATGCTTGTGGCAGCATCACGGACCTGCTCCACAACACCATCCGAGAGTTCTACCATTCAACACCATGCCAGCGCAAAGGTGCGACTGCTCAAAGTGGCCGAATCAGCCACCCGAGTGGTGAAACGTGCTGCAGAAATACTGTGAAACCATGCATGCAGTGGCTGCAATTGGTTTCGCTGGCGCTGGGATTGGAAGAGAATGATATTGTGAAGGCTAAGGCTTGCAAGGAACCCACGCCCTTGGCTTGGGCTCTGGCGCCAGCTGCAGGCTCATTTGCAGATCCTCATCTTCGCGATTCGCCATGGCTGAAAAATTGGCAAATGAATCCACAAAAGGGAATTCTACAACACAAAGAAGAATCTTGAGCTTTACAACTCACTCTTTGATGAATCCAAAAAATACAAAAAATAAAAACGCAACCAAAAAGAAAAGCGATGAGAGAAGCATCATTTCCTGATTTCCACTCCACTGAGGTTTGTGCGATTGAAGCAACCCTCTTTTCAGAAGTTTGGTACCCGAAATTTTTTGGTACCCGAAATTTTTAATTGCAAAAAAACCCCGCACGCTCCAGAATCTTTGCTACAAAACATATCAGATCTTACCCACTGAAAAGTCAAATGTTCATGCGCTTTTGCAATTCAACGCAGCAGCAGAAACGCTTTTACCATTTGGCGCATGAAGAATTGGATCGACGAACCAAACAATTATTAGCAAAAACTGTGAAGAGGGTGAGCAAAAACTGTGAAGAGGGTGGGCCGCGGCTCAGACAGATCTGCTGGCTCTGTCAAATCGACGAACCAAACAATGCTTAGCAAAAACTGTGCCATTGCCTCCCCCAATATCCAGACCAATTCTGATTGTTGAAGCTCCATCCTTAGTTTTCTTCAGAGCTAGAACTTCATCAATGGAGAGATCCATGGCGGACAGAGAATGCGTCCATCTTGTGCTCTCCCTGCCCTGCAAATCAAAACAGTCCTTGCAGTCATCAAATGCTTTCTGGTACTTTCTGTTCATCAAAGTTCTTGCAGGAATAGGCACTCCAGAGAATGCTAGAATCCGGAGGAATGTTTCCAGAGGCTCTGCGGATACGGATCTAGCTCCCTGTAATTTTTTGGGATCAGCTGCTAAGCATCAGCCTCTGAGCACTAACTTCATCATCAGGACACAGCCCTCCAGGGGAGTAATTCATGTAATTCTGAATTTCATCCTTTAAGAATTCGCAGGCGCTGCCAACGAAAGGGAAAATGGTGTCAGATCCTGATCCACGCTTCGATCCTGTTGTGATCCGCGAATGGTGTCATCCTGATGCACGCTTCGATACTGTTCTGATCCGCCTGTTCTGATCCACGAATGGTGTCAGATCCTGATCCATGTTCTGACCCACTGAAATGATCTATGTATTTATAAGAATGCAAAGGACGCAACCTTTGATCACACGTTAAGGTTAGGGTTATGCACAAAGTTGTGTTACGGAAATGGCCTCTTCGAAAGTTTTCACATCAACATTACACATCAGCATCACACGTCAGCAGCGTTGCGCACGAAATAGTGTTACCGAAATGGGCCGTTGCGCACGAAATAGTGTTACCGAAATGGGCCGTGAGAAAGTCAACGCTGGTCAGCGTTACGCACAAAATATTAGCGTTACTGATTTCTCACTGGTAATGGCCTATCGGCCAAACAAACTATCGGCCAAACAAACAAACAAACAAATTAAATTTTTCTCCATCAATAACATTCAACATATACTAGATATCTAATCATAATAGTGATACTTCATCCTTATTTTTAATAACATGAAAATAAGAACAATTTTTTAATACAATGGTGTTATATAACTTATGCCTATTTATGTATATGCTTAGGTTTAGGCAACCAATTTTAATGTTAGAAAATTAACATTTCAAGTTGATGTTAAAATGCTAAATAGTGAAATGAAATGAAGCTTTATTACATTTGAAGATCCATAGGGTCTATTGAATAGATATTACATTTTCATAAAAAATAAAGATAAACTCTACAACTTGAGCAAGCACCAATGGTAATGTCAAAAAAAAAAACAAATCATATAGGCTTTTTACAATAATATTATAATACTATCTCAAATGGGTAGTCATAGCATAAGAAAGAAATACATGTAACTTATCTTTAAGGGCTCTTAATCTATACAACCTACAAATGCACTCTTCTTAGGGAAGTAAAATCCATTTTTCACTTTTAATTTTAAGATGTTGAGAACTTAAGAAAAGCTTGCAAATAGCATTTCAATACTTAATCAGAATAGCATTTAAGAGATAGTGAGCTTCTACATCCAATTTATTAGATCTAATATGGTGTAAATCAAATTATCTCTTACCTTCCACAATAGCCCACATCTGTATTAAAACCTTCTATTTGACTAGTTGGTAAATATGCTTAGGATTTTGTTGCATTTACTCACAAGAGATATTTCATTTTCTCAACCATCGTATTCCTTGAAAATACAAATTATGATTTAGCATATCCTCAAGAATTACTTTAGAGAATTTATCTCACCTTGGGATATGTGAGCTATGAATGTATGTAATGAATTAGTACAAGGCTTCTACTTCTAAATGTAATAAATCACATTCATATAATAACATTGACTAAGGTGTTTTCATATTTACCTTTAAATCATTAAAAAAAAACATTTATATAATATTTCAATATCTTTTCAAAGTTTAGCACTTAGTCTATGCTCCCAAACAACACATCCACACAATATATTAGGATAGATAATAGTTTAAAAAATTTGTTTTATGACCTTCCAAGCCTAGAGGTCTAAATCCTTACACTTGTTTTTGAAAGCATAAAAAGCCTTGAAACCTTCTATTATTTTTTCTTTCATGTAATTTTCTTATATGTAATTGTTCATATAAATAAGACCCAAAGATTTAAAAGAATCTATGATTTATACATTGGTTCTTTCAAAATGGAAGTTATTATAGTTATTTCTTGTATCCCATATCATCAATATGGTTTTATTTACATTTAGTTCAAAATCAAATGAACAAAAATAATTTTCTAAGATTTGGAACATATTTTGCATACCTTTGGTAGTTGTGGAGATTAAGGCAGCATCATCTACATATAAAATAAGATTCATTTCTTGGAATACAATTGTGATAGCATGACTATCTTGGCCATTACATAACCATTTCTACATTTCATCAATAAAGATACTAAAGAGAGTTGGAGAAAGTGAACAACCTTACATAAGTTTAATTTTGCTATGGAATTAAATTTTTTTCTCTAAATTATTATCTATAATTGAAACAGTAAATATAGCTAAATTCTATAATTCAATATTAAATGATTATTTTCTTTCATCTTTAGATTTTGATGTCAACCTAATTCTACAACTTGTCGATATGATTCAATATTTTATATGTGATTTTTGAATAATTTTTAAAATCATATATGAATTTCAAAAAATATTTAAAGTAATTAAATATTCTTTTATCATAAGCATCTCTAATACTTATGATAATCTCCATTAGAAGTGCTTCATGTATAAATGCTTCTAAAGCCATTCATATTAGAAAAGCTATTAGAGGTGTTTCATATATCAACACTTCTTGAGCTATCAAGTGAACCATTAGAGGTGCTTGACTTCTAAAAACCTCTAAATTTGTTAAAGGTGCTTCAATTCTAAATGCTTCTAAGACATTAAAAGCACTTCTAATTGAAATACCTCTAATGGAATTGCAAGTGTTAAGAATTAAAGCAGCTCTAAATCCATTACACACTCATAATTCTAGCACTTGAAATGGTTTTAGAAGCATTTTTTCAAGAAGTACCTCTAATTGACTGCTAGGTGTTCAATCTATAAGTGTCTCTAATGAGTTATTTAATCTCAAAGAGACAATAAATATAAGAAGCACATCTTTTATATATTATAGATGTTAGCTAAAGAGGCACTTATAGAAGAGTCTAGAAAAAAAGCCACTATTTGGTGTAGTAAATGTTGAAGACATTATAAATAGAATTTATTATTCAAGGACAAAAGAAAATAAAAATACAACAAAGATATTGCTAATTATATTTTGGTTCAAAAATTATCTACATCTTAGTAGAGAATCAGATTAAAAGACTAACAAATTTAATTTTTCATAATTGAAAAAAGAAAAAGGTTGTCCTTCAAAACTATATTGTGGAATGTAACATTTGACAAGAATGAAGTTTCATGTGATTAAATTGTTAAATACATAGAGAACCAAAGGTTATTTTGAAAGTGGATAAATATTCCATTTTACGTATAATTCCTATATAAATTTTTCCTAAATAGTTTTTTTGTGGACGTAAACCTAGGTGTTTTCATATACTTTACATTAGATCCATGATTAAATTCAAAATTTTTTTAGGATTATGATATTATATGAAATGATATTATGAAACTAAATCTAAATCTTTCTTTCTTCAATTAACTATGGATAGTTGAAGTGTTATATTTAAAATAAATCAACCAAAATTAGTATATGTAATATCTCATTGATGAATAGTTAATAAGTTAAAACATCCCACCTATGATATTATAGTAATGATATCATAGCTACAATATCATATGCTTTCATATAAAATAGCATATGTCATTATCTTGGGTAGATAAAGTGTATAAATACTATAGCAACAATTTAGTCAATAGCATAATCAAACTCTTACAATTTTATTCTGTATCTTAGAAGATTGTCAATGAGTGCTCATAGAATGTATGTAAAATAATTAATGGAGTCTTATATGAATGATTTGTACATAGACACATCTCACGAACAAAAATAAGATAGATATTTTTTATTTTCATTGTAGTACTTTAACTTAGCCTAGACTTTACAATTAAAGTAATTTATTTGCTTATGCACATAACTTAATATTTACTTCCTTTCACACTTTAAAATAGTAATATATTTTTTTATTCATGTTAGATATGTGAAATGAGTACAACTAAATTTGAGCATAAATATGTTATTTTTTAGTAATCCTAGTGGTGTTGCATTTGATAGCCCAACAATGGAATACTTGGTAGCCCAGTAATGGTAGCATATGTTTAGAATGTGTACACTAAGTTGGGATTTGATGCTTATAACATAGGCTAGAATAGAATTTAATTTCTTACACCTATATTAGAGAAGTTAAATTCAATATTTTAATATGATCAAACAAAATTAAAGATCATATGTCCTAATTAGACTTAACCATATAAACTAAGATTAACATAAGTGTAATTAGAAAGAAAACAACCCACAATCATGTTTAATGATCTAGTTACTCTATTGGTATAAGTCATGGATTATGATTAGATCACATATGATGCTCATGATATGTATGGTTGGGCATAAAGAACATTCTATAATTCATCATTAGCATTGTTGCTAGGGACTAATGCTAGTAATCTAGATTAGTTAATATCATTGATGATCGCTATTAGGACTTAATAATTTATTACTCAAGAAATAGTACTACATTATTACAATATACATAGAAATTTATAATATCTTCTTATAACAAAGCTAATTTCTCATTTATTGATGATTCTATTAGAATACATGTTACAACAACCAAAAGTAAGGATGATGTACCCTACCAAATCAAGATAGTCCACTAACATCTCAATTTCTATTATCTAGACTTTATCTTCATCCTTTATAAGATGAATAGATATGATTTTTCTTCATCATATTTATCATCAATATTATCAAGATCTAACAAGAATGAGTGTCTCTAAGGAAGAAGGAAAAATGACAAATGATCTAGTGAAGCTAATAAAAGATATCATAATAGGGATGGTAGATGAGATAGAGACCAAGAATAAGTTAGAAGACATAAAAATAAAAGAAGGTATAACAAATAACATAAAAGATATTATGGTCATGTGAAGGACCTTGATGAATGTGATAATTATGATGAACCTCTTTTGGTAACAAAGAGCATGATCAACATAAGGGAGGTTTTCTACATTTTAACTAGACATCAAAGGACTAACTGTATCAAGAAACTTCACATGAATAACATTCTTAAGTTCAAAGGAGGCTACAATGTTGATCAATAATACCAGTTGCAATCTTTACATAATTCTTGTTCGTTACAACATATTGAAATTAAATGATACAAGCTCAAGTTATTTCCTAAGATAATCATCAAAGAGGCTAAAAGTTTGTACTAGTTTTTAGAACTAGAATTCATCAAAAGATGGAGTACAATGGCAAAGCTATTTAATGAAAAATATCATATGTATTCCCAAGGGTTTAATCTAAGAAAATAAATTCAATGGTGACAATAAGATGATAAGTAATCCCTTGATGCAACCTTGAGTAGGTATTATTTTCTCTTGCATGGATGTCTAACACATGATTTTTATTAAAGGAAGTAATTAAGACATCATAAATTAACTTGGAAATATAAAAAAGGGTGAATATTGGGGCTTATTCCTAAGGGAGATTTTCAAAATTAAGGATCCATTAGATATAAATAATGATACATCATGTTAGAAAAGAAAAAGAAGAACTTATGAAGTAAAAAAATACAAAGGTGTCTCATAGGGATCCATGTCTATTTCAAAAGGAAGTTCATCTCTATGAATAGAAGTAAAATGCACCTTTAAAACAGGTTATCTAATCAAAAACCTTACGTATTTAAAAATCTTAGTTAAAGTTGATAAAATTTGAAACTTCGTAGATGAAAAGTTTGAATTAGCATTAAAGTTTATGAAGAAAAAAAATGAAACAGGGTCAAACTAGAAACAAAGATAAAAGAAATAAGAAAAGCATAGGAAGGGAGTACTACTAGCACAAATGGAAAGCAATTGTAATTAAAAATGTTGTAGACTCTAATTTAGAAGATGATGATTATAACATATACAATTATGAATATCCAAGAATTACTACCTAGTTATGTCACATCTACAAGAGTCTAGATCTTATGCCTTAAATTTAAAATTCATTAAAATTTAAACACGTAAGAAGTTTCCTTAACCACAAGGAAACTATTAGTAGTACTATCATCAATAATAGTGTTATCCTAATGGTGTTCTACCATAACTTTAAGAATACTATCAATAGTAATGATAAAACCCATAGTTGTGAGGGATGCCACCAACTAGATAGTAGTATCCCTATAAGAAACTAGACCAATATGGATACTATGTCTAGTATTATGTATTTCCAAGTAGCTCTACCATCCAAGATCTTACTCATCACTATCATTCTCCTAAGTTTCATAGATCTATCACTCCATAAACTAAATCTCCATTATATGCCCTTCATTTTCATCTACACTTACAATCACATGCTCAAAATTATTTATCATTTGTTCTATAATGTGAGATTCCTTCCTAGTCACAAGAAAGAGATGCTCTTGAACTATAAATCTACAATGGATGACAATTCAAGTAGTACCAAGTCTAAGCCCTAGAAATGTCCTTTCTTTAAAAGTACCACCTCATCTAAACCTATGCAAGCATTAGTTTTTCTAAACTTTATACCAATAGAATCCTCTAATATTTTATAAGAGCTACCTTTAAACTAAAACATTCATGTGAAAACTTGTGGACCTTTTAGTGTGTTTTGATGTGTGTCAAAACGTTAAGAAAAATGGACTCAAAGGTTGTGTGCATGGTTGTATGGTTATTGTGCTTGTAGGAATATGTACATGGGAAATAAAGATGAGCTAAAGAGGACAAGGAACAAACTGTTTAGAGCTTAAAAAAGGAGGTCATCCACATGGTTTTCAAACAAACATCCAAAGAACATGGACAAGGACTATATAATGTACAAGAAAAGTTATCATCATCAAAGCATGTGGAAGATCAAGGCTATGGACAAGGAATGATGAATTCAAAAGATAAATAACGTGAAAGAAAGATATCTCTAGGAAATAGTAGACATCTTGGTAGAATTGGAGTAATCTTAGGAAAAGATGTCTTCAAGAAATAGTAGATGTCTTTCACCAAGCAAAGATGTCTTCATCATAGAAAATATGTCTTCATCATAGAAAAGATGTCTTCACCAAATGAAGGCCAGTACTAGAAATACATCCTCCACAAGATAAAGACATCTTCTAGAATGAAGACTTCAAAAAGATGTCTTTCACAAAACAAAGAAATTTTCCTAGAATTGAAGGTAAATTTAGAGAGATGTCTTAAGCACAAGAAAGATGTCTCCCATGACTGTTAATAATTGTTGGCTAGTTGTTGCATGAGTTCTGAGATGGATTTAGAAACACAATAGCTATAGAAGACATGATGTGCATTGGGAAATGTGCAATCCTTGCTATATTAATTATATAATCATTTGTAATCATTGAATTCTTTGTTGCTCCTCATTTTCTTATCATTTTGGCAATTTAAAGTGTGCTATACTAAACTATACAAGGCTTAGGAAATTGAATTGCAATTATCCCTTGTGATTCTTATTCTTGTTGTCCTATGGGGTTGATGTGCTTGGGCTTGTCAGGATCCTATGAGATTGAGTTGTTGGTGCTAGAGTACAACACTTTGGTGTAAAGCTCAAGATTGTAAAGGTTGTGGAAGCCTTTCAAATCACATTTCTAGGCCTATGGGACCTTGCAAGGTTGAGTGATTGGTGTTGTAGTACAATACTCTAGATCGAGACTTAAAGATTGTATAGGGTGTGAACCCTTCAACCACATTTTGAGAGCAACAAAGTAAAAAGGTGTGCTTGCAATCTACCCTTCTAGTTTGGACTACCTAAGTTGTGAACCCACATTAAATTCAATGTGTATTCTTTGTTTGTTTATGTTTTAATTTGGTGAACTTATTCATCCCCCCTTTTCTAAGTTCAATGTTCCACAAGTGGTATTGAAGCCTGGTAATCTTCTCTATCATCATCAACTTCAAGAGTGAACAATGGAAAGGACATCCTACACAAAGACACCCATGTTTGATGGATTCAACTTTACCTATTAAAAATCCATAATGCAAGAGATCTTTAAATCCATAAAGTTTGAAGTATGGGAGTCAATTCTAGAAGGCTATGCTTCACCTATTGATGGCACCATTGGCATCATCAAACCTTGCAACAAATGGTCTCAGGAGGAAAAGGATAAGTTCATGTTTTATTTAAAAGTAAAAAATTGTTTATATTGTGTAGTGAATCTGAATTCAATAGGATAGTAGGATGTAAAATGGCCAAAGAAATTTGGAAAAATTTTGAAGCTACTTATGAAGGAACCTCTAGTATTAAGAAATCAAAATTGTTAGTTTTATAAAGTGAATATGATAAACTCAAAATAAGAGAAGGTGAGAAAATCCAAGATGATTTTTCTATAGCTAATGATCTTTTTGTAGCAAATATAGGAGCAAGAAAGGATCTACCCAGAAGTGATGTAATTATCAAAATGATCAAAACTCTTTGACTGAAGTTCAGACGTATAGTCACAACCATGGAGGAAATCCAAGATTTCTCAAATTTAAAATTTGAGGAACTTTAAAGTGCTCTTATCGGCTATGAAATGAATCTCATAAGTAGAGGAGAAATTCAAGAAATAATGAAGATGAGATTGCTCTTCTTTCAAGAAGACTACAATGATTACTTATAAGAAGAAATTTTTTAAATTGTTCAAGGATCTAATTTCTTCAAAGGTAGAGAAAGAGGTAGAAATTTTTTAAACTCTTCAAATCTAGATTTTTATTCTATAGAATGTTGGGTTTATGGAGGAAGATTTCATATGGCCTTTGAATGTCCTAGTGATCCAAATGATAGCAAGGTTCAGTCAAAGAATAGATCCAATGATGAGAAACCAGAAAGACCAACCTCTATACAAGGTGGGATGATGATGAGCAAAGTGAAGAAGAGGCATGCAATTCTTTCAAAGATTCACATCTCATATGCATGAGCACTTACCAATGAAAATTCCTTACTTGTGGTAGGAAAAGATGGTAAGTATGACAAGAGGTATAGTGAATTTAAAGAAGAAATTTTTCTTTTACATCATTTGATTAGGAAGGCAAAGAAACTAGTACTTTCTAAGTTAGATGCTATTCATGCTAAAGTGAAGGAAGAAATATTAGATATAAAAGCTGAGATTCAACAACTAACCTCTTTGAATAAGGATTACACCAAGATTCAAGAAGAAGAGACTCTTGAAAATCAACCAAAGAATTTAGAGGAAGAAACACATGGAAATGTGAGCTCAAGCATAGTGAGGTTTGATAATTTTGATCATAAGGACAATATTTTATTTGTGTGTAAATATTGTGGTGGTAAGAAAGCTCTTAACTATGATGATCAAAGTAGGATTAATGCTTGGTATTATTAAAAAGGCTTTGGTAAGGAAATTGTACAAGTACCAATAAGTGAGAATGAAAGGAAGTGGGATCTTTAAAATAATGTAAGAATTGATCAAGAGTTCTATCACAAGGAACATGAACAAATAGAGACATCACATACATGATCTAATGAAAGAGAACCTAAGGATGAGTAGGTACTTCATGATAGGGAACCTCACCTCAAACTCCATTAATCTTCTCATTTTATTTGCAAGAAAGGTAAGTATCTATTTCTTTGCTTGCTAGTTATTAAGGTAAAAATATGAGAAATTATAAATTATCTATGTCTTAGTTCAAAAATGGTGGAATATGTATCTAAAGCATTTCTTATATTCATAAAATTGACATAATTGGTTCTGTGAAGATTTATAATAGAACTTGTAATACTTTATCTTGGATCTTTATCTTATAATAATCTAGTTTAATTTCTTATCTTGCATGTAGTCATGTTTATC
The DNA here is from genome assembly GCA_015680685.1 of Gnetum montanum. NCBI lineage: Eukaryota > Viridiplantae > Streptophyta > Gnetopsida > Gnetales > Gnetaceae > Gnetum > Gnetum montanum. The sequence continues at coordinate 181,263 of MNCI01027444.1, forward strand.
TAAAAGTCTTGTCATGATTAGTTTCTATGCTCATAGTCTTTGCGATGATTTTTCCATTCATTAGATAAGGAAAACCTCTAAAAATTCTATCAATATTGCTGGTTAAAGATCTAGATCTCCATAATTGGCCTTAATGTTGATATATAATTATAATGTTCTTCTATGACCTAAGAATTGCACATGTGTAGGGAGGGCCTATTCCTCATTATCAATCATCATCTTGGAGGTCACTAATGTAGGGGGAGTTTGTGGAGAATTCAACCTAAAACTACATTGAGAAAGAAAAGGACTTCAAGAGGTATTTTATGATTAATTGGATGGAAAAGTCTTGAATGGTTGTATTTTTTGAATATGAGGGCTTTAAAAGGTATTTAATGATTTATGAATACTTAGTTCTCTTTAAATGATTGTGTTTTTTTTTATTGTCTTGTTCAAAAAGAAAACTATGCATATTTTTCTCATAGCTTAAATATTCTATTGATGATTTCTTTTTGGTTTAATGTAGAAATACAAGCTACCATCAAACAATTATTTCTATTAGATAAGTTCTTATTTTATTGTTGATCTTTAGCATCCATTTGTATGTTGGTCCTCCTTGTTTTGAAATGACAGCCCTCCTATTTAATATTCAATCATAAGTTGAAATGAAAAGTGCCTATTTTATTTTTATGTTTTTTACTTTGATCATTCCATCTTTGGAAAAGTATTTTCATGCTTTATCTTTGGTATTTTGTGCTGAATTTTATTAACAGACTATTTTTACTTGATCATATTTACATTAGTAGAGAATTTCAAGAATTATATGAACATATGTTTATCAACATGTTTTATTTTTTATCATAGGTTGTTGATGTTGCATTGCCCTTAACAAAAAATGGAATATGCATGTCTCACTCATAGCTTTCTTATTCTCATGAAAATTTCCAAATTTTTGGTTAAGTATACGAATGAAAGTTTTACTGAGCCAACTAGATAAGATGCTTATTCCTACTTGTTCTACCTTTAGCCTTTAAATTTGAATGATGATGGTCCTAATTGAATTAATTATAGCTCCTTGTTTTTGACCTCAAAAGAGTAGTTCTCAAATTTCCACAATCATATCTTTAGTGGAGGATGTAGTAACATGATTACCCTATGGGAACATGTCCATGTCTGTTCTTCCTAACTTTTGAATCTGACATCAAGGTTTTTTCTTAACATAAAGATATGCCCATTTGCTAATTTTTTACAAAGATGAAAAATATCTAAACATTTCAAGCATCATTCACTACTAATAATTTACTATTTTAGGGATAGGTTCCTTAATTTTCAAAGCCTTTGTTTCACTTCAAGGTTGAATTTCACTTAAAAGGATTGGTTCTACTCTTGCCAAATTTGGAACACCTCTTCATGAACCTGATAAATATGTACTTACCATATCTTTTTTGAATTATGAGTGTTACTTGACTCTACATATTATCTAGATATTATTGTCCTTTTATATCATTTCTAGTCAAGTTAGAGCACTTTATCCTCTCTTTTTTTTGCTACCCAAAAAGGGGGACTGTAGTATGATTATATTAGTATGATCACTAACTCATTTTCTTAAGTTTTGATCACCAAAAGGGGGAGATTGTGTAACTTTTAGTGTGTTTTGGTTTGTGTCAAAATGTTAAGTAAAATGGAGTTAAAGGTTTTGTGCATGGTTGTATGGTTATTGTGTTTGTAGGACTACATACATGGGAAACCAAGATAAGCTAAAGAGGACAAGGAACAAACTATTTAGAGCATAAAGGAGGAGGTCATGCACATGGTCTTCAAATGAACATCCAAAGAATGTGGAAAAGGATCATATAATGTACAAGAAAAGTTATCATCATCAAAGCATGCAAAAGATCAATGCTATGCACAAGGAATGATGAATTTAAATGATAAAAAAATTGAAATAAAGATGTCTCTAGAAAATAGCAAACACCTTGGTAGAATCGAAGTAATCTCAAGCAAAATGTCTTCAAGAAATAGTAGACGTATTTCTCCAGGAAAAGATGTCTTCATCATAGAAAGATGTCTTCATTGAATGAAGGCCAATACTAGAAAGACGTCTTCCACAAGACAAAGACATCTTCTAGAATGGAGATTTCAAAAAGATGTCTTTCATGAAACAAATATGTCTTCCAAAAATTGAAGGCAATTTTAGAGAGACATCTCAGGCATGAGAAAGATGTCTCCCATGACCATTGGCTAATTGTTGTATGAGTTTTGAGATGGATTTAGAAATGCAACAGCTATAAGAAGACTTTATGTGTATTGGGAAATGTGCAAGCCTTACTGTATTCATTATATAATTATTTGTAATCATTGAATTCTATGTTTCTCCTCATTATCTTATCATTTTGGCATTGTAAAGTGTGATGTGCCTAACTATACAAGGATTCAACAAATTGAATTGCAATTATCCCTTGTAATTCTTGTTCTTGTTGCCTTGTGGGGTTGATGTGTTTGAGCTTGTTGGGATCATGTGGGATTGAGTTGTTGGTTTTTTGGTATAACACTCCAATGTGGAGCTCAAGATTGTAATGGTTGTGGAAGTCTTTAAAACCACATTTCCAAGCCTAATCAAACCTTTCGTGGTTGAGTGATTGGTGTTGTGGTACAACACTTCAAAGTGGGGCTTGATGACTATATAGGATGTGGACCCTTCAACCACATTTTGAGCGAAATAAAGTCTAGAGGTGTGCTTGTGGCCCATCCTCTGAATGTGGACTACCCAAGTTGGGGAACTATGTTAAATTCAATGTGTTTTCTTTGTTTGTTTATGTTTTAATTTGGAAAAATTATTCATCCCCCCTTTTCTAAGTTCAAAAATCCACATAAACTATCATACTAACTAATGTTGTTTCTAGCTAAATTAGAGTTATTAATCTTTCCAAGAAGAGAATAGATCCTAAAAGCTCTTTCATTTACTTACAAATTCTAGGAAATACATCATGTAAGGCTTTGTTAAACTTATGTTTTAAAGTTAATTTAATATTCTATGTCATGTAAAAATTATGAAATCTACCATCATTCAAAAGGTGTAACATCAAGTTAGAGCTTGTAGACTAGTCCATCACTATTCCTTTGGAATATGTAGATTACATTATGATCACCATCAATGGGTGTTCCTTTCTAAAAGATTCATTATTAAGATAATTATAAAGGTAATTTTTGCATCATCATAGGAAGGGCTTGGCTAAGCACCATTAATGCCAAGCTTGAAATTAGGGGCATATACTTAGAAAATTTCAAGGACAATGAGCATGGGAAAATAAGGAAGAAGAGAGTTTCATGTATTATATAGAATGATATTAAAACACCACAAATTTCAATAGAAAATTTTTTTAAGTGTCAAAACTTGTCACATTTTTTTTAAGTTTTTGTGCTACACTCCCCAACGTAGCAAACATAGCATGCATTAAGGCCTATTTTGCAAAATTTTCTAACTATTAGGAGCAATCACATGAAAATTTTCCTAAGTGTCCTGCTATGCTCTCAATTTGCCTATTATGCTCCCTAGCATAGCTATTGTAGAACACACTTCCATAGCTATTTTGACCAAGTGTCAAGCCATAAGTTATCAAGGTCACTTGGGATGAACAAAATAGTTCAACAAATTTTCTATCTCTTGGGTTGTCACACTTGCTACACTCCCTAGTGTAGCTAGTGTAGCACATGTCCTAGTGGCTAGTTCACCTAGGTACCAAGCTAGGGGTTGTCAGAATTACTCAATATGGACAAAAACATTAGGCAAATTTTTTATCTCTTGGGTTCCTACACTCCCTACCATAGCATAGTTTCTAGTGGCTAGTTTTGCATAAGTGTTAGGCAAGAAGCCATCAAGCTAGCTCAACATGGAAGACACATTTGGAAAATTTTCTAATTCCTGAGGCTATCTCTCCTACTATGCCCTAGAGTGTAGCCAACATACCATGAAGGAAGACTGCAAACTTTGTCAAAATTTGGCTAAGTGTCCCTACTATGCTCCCTAGTGTACCTAGCATAACTAGTGTGAAACATCAAAATTTTGCAAATTTTCACTAAGTGTTGTGATATGCTCTAGTGTGTAGCCAACTTGACACTAGAGAAAAGCCTTAAAAAACCTCCAAAAGCCTCCAAAACTCAACATCAGCCTTCATCTCAACTTTGACATTCCTCCAACAACCAAGATCAACAATTTGCATCTCTTTTGCACCCCCATCAATCCCCAAAATTGTTTCTATGCTTGACCCTACTCAAAAGAGGGGAATATGTAGTCTTGGAGTTTAGCCTATAAGTTATACTATTTTGCATTGTTTTCAAGTACATTGTGGTATTTCAAGCTCTAGCACATGCAGTTCAGGCAATGTAGTCATAGTTCAACAGTCTCTAGAGACCTATTGCTATTCTTTAGAGTGTAACATTTTGCTACTCTCATGGGAGCATAGTATGTTAGCATAACCCCATCTACACTCATGCCATGTGGCTCCCAATTCACATCTCACGCTAACCCTAGCCCTATAAATACCCTTGCATTCAACACTCTAGGGATGGACAAATCTAAAGAACATTAGGCATTTTAACTTTCTGAGCATCCCTAGCATTCTCGCACCAGAGCACTTGAGCTTTACACCTTGGCACCTCCCAAAACTTAGTCCACCATTGCACCCACAAAACACAGCAATAGCCAACCCAATAGGTTTAGTTCCCATAGCAGCCATTAGCTCCAAGTTTTGGGCATCCCAGAGACTATGACTACACTATTATGCAACCACTATGCTTGACTACACACTGCATACCATTCTCATCTCTTTTCCTGCAATAGTTACACTCCCCCATTTAGGGCGGTGCACTTTTGTTCTCAAGTTTCATTGCATTTCTCAAGCATTTATCTTTGATATTCAATGTAACACTTGTATTTTCTCATTGTTTTATACATATTTGAACATTCACAATGCTATTCTCAGGCTAGGACACCACACTATGCTCTAGCTTAGCTTGTCTCGGTGTTTGCGCGTAACATAGTATAAACCCCTTTTGCACATGGTTGTTTTAACACCAAGTCCCTATTTGATTGACAAGACCATTTAGGATACCTCATTTATATTTTCTAGCACAACCCTTGGATAAATTTGGGGTTAGGCTATATTCTCACCATCCTCTTGGTGTTCTAGCCACCAATGTTTTTAGATGTCACAAATATGAGGTGCAACTACATGTAAAGAGCTTAGATCATAAGATAAAAAAATAGTACAACATGTATTTCATATATAAAAATAGTGTGTGCACAAAAATACACATATACATCAATCACTAGAAAGGAGGATACCCAATGACTAATAGCAAATGAGAACTACCAATCTACAATTTGCATGAAATAGGAAGAAGTATTTATCATCTCACATGTACCAAAGATAGATTAGATGAAAAAGGTACAATAATAACTATTTGAAGAAAAGTATATGCAAGAGGAAGATAATGATCGAGAAGAGTTAGAAATTTTAGATGAACTTATGTTAGAACTAATTGAGCTAAAGACATTTTCAACATTACTACAGTATATTTTTCTTAAAAATGAAAAGTTGGTAATAATAAATATAGAGTTCAGATAAGAGCATATATTAAAAGTTACAAATAAGTCGTTAATACTATTTGTTTGTTCTTACAATGAGATCACTAAAATTGATCCTCATGTATGATAACATCACATATATACTGATCCTTTCATTTTGTCCAAACATCAACTACAATGTAAGTTTAATCCAAAACTAAAGTAGGCTATAAAGAAGAAAATTGAAAAACTCTTGAAAGCTAGATTCATCTATACTATGAGTGATAGTAAGTGGGTGAGGCAACTTACCCACTTGTAATTGTGCTTACATATTTCTTTACCATACAAGATCAAATATTAAATGCATCTTGTATATATCAAGATTCATGCAAGAAGTAAGGCAAAATCATCTCAATGCTCTTGATGAGTCATGATCATTAGACTACATTGACGTGATCCCATCAACACATACGCATTAACATGATCTCATTGACACATGGTTTGATGTGTCAATGCAGTGTCATGTCTTACCTATAAATGTGTGCTCACACACTACACTTATGACATCTGATCATTAGTTTCTAGCTAAAATCTTGCTATTTTATCTTCCTAGAGTTAGAATATTTTCTAAGTACCCAGATTAGGAGTTGAGAAGTGTACAGATCTTTATTCAAGCACTTATGTACCTGAACACCTAAGTGTGAACGATAATAAAGATGAGCTTTCTTAATAAACCTTGCAACACTTAGACTTAGCTTAATGTTTACCTCATGCATTTATTATTCATGCAATTTAAATTACTACATTTAAGTAATTAATTCATAGTGATTAAGTAATGCACATAAGTATGACCACTTTGAGCATATGTAAAGCTTGGTAATCCTAGTAGCGCTTATGCTTGGTAACCTAGTAGCATGGCAACGTGTTCAAGATGTGTATAGAAAGTAGTAATGGATGCTTATGTTAAGATTAGCTAAGCATTAGTTAGTTATTAGATTAATTAAACATTTAATTACTTTATTTTTGGAACTTAGGTGAATTAAATAAAAAACTTGAAATGATAAAAATCATATGCCTCAGTTACACTTAACCATATCTTTGTAATTTATAAGATAAACTAAGATGACAATGATCACATCTATTAGATTCACTACCTAGCTCCAATTTACATAGAGAGCTAAAGTCTATGAAACTTAATATGATCATTTAGTGAACGCTAGTGATTCATATGGTTGGGCATAGGGACTGCTCATTGATCATCATTGACACTGTTGCTAGGGATTTTAGTTAGCTATGTGCACTACCTAGGAGTTATTGAAATTATATAACAACATTGTAACTAATCCTAAAGTCAATATCATTAAGAAAAATAATAATAACAACAAAAGTACATTTTTTTCTTCTCATATAATATGGCTTATTCTCATAGGGGATATTCTTCATCACTATACAAAGATGGTTCCAATCAACAAATGTGTGAAGGCCCAAAACCACATGTGCCCCAACAATGCAAAGTGGTCTATACTCATTAAATGAGTATGTTTGAAACTTCACCTTCATCTTGCACCAAGATGAATAGATGCGATGCAGGAACATGAAGGGCAACATTGTGTTACCACCTAATCAATCCATTTCTACAATGCTGCTTTACAATCATGAAATTAGGCATCATAGGGCTCAATGTTGAATATGTTGTGCAAAACTATCAGGATTATCATCCCACTGAGGCACAATGGAAGAAAGATAGGCAACAGGAGGCTCACTATGAGGCATTAAAGGGAAAATAGTTTGCAAACTCTTTGTTCCTACCCAAGGGAGACTTTCTAAAATAGGAGTCCAAAGGTTAATTGAGCAAGTGATGAAAGAAGAAGGAGAGTTAAGAAAAAGAAAAATTATAGAATAGTATAACTGGAACCCTTCCATTCACAAAAGGGAGGTCCAACTTTGTGATAATGAGGAGGAGGCATCACCTAATGAAGTGGTGCAACATAAAACCTTGTTAATACAAAAATCTATTTTTGACATATTGGTCAAGGTAGAAAAAATATGGAACTCTTTAGATGAGAAGTTAAAAAATGCCCTTATAATTGCTTAAGAGTTTAAAGAGTAAGGTAGTGGTCATGACTAAAGGAGAATGAAGGAAGCTAAATGTGCCCATCAAAGGGGTAAGGGCAAAGTTGTTGTCATTGAATGGGTTGTGGATTTCGAGACAGATGATGATGACGGGTGTGACATCTACAACTACAAACATCCTAAGGGATGTTGCTTAATTATGTCACACTTTTAGGAATCTGTAGTGTATGTGCTAAATCCTAAATTGGCAAAAAGGTAAGTACCTAGGAGGTTGCCTTATCCTCAAGGTAACTACTAGTAGTTCCACCAATAAGATTATTATCCAAGTGGAGCTCCACCTGAATCTCATGAGTAGTACTAGTAGTGGTAGCATCCACAGTCATGGGGAATGCCACCACCAAGGTATTAGTACCCTTACTCTCAACTAGATCCATATGGGTACTATATTCAATAGTCTCCATATGACTCTTCTATTCATGCCTCTTTCCAATACCAATATTACCCTCCTAAGTACTATAGAGAAAAATCTCTAAGAGGGAAGTCCACATTTCCATATTACCCTCCTCATCCTTCTACACTTGTACCTCCACCCTCAACTTTATTTCCATCCACTCCATCCATGCAAGGTGAAATTCTAGCCTAGCCATAGCAAAGAAACACTATAAGAGCTATTAACTTATAGTCAACTTCCCTGCCAAGTGATTCAAAGAATAAACCTTGAAAAAGACCTTTCTTCTAATCCAACAGTCCTACTAAGCCCTCAAAAATACCCATCACTAATGATAATATTTATTCTTCATCCTTTACAATAACATTTGAGATCCCTTCAAACCAAATGCCTTACAAAGTGCATACTATAATATTTATCCATGTGATTATAGATTGGATAAAGGTTGGTCATCTTCCTTGGAAAATATATGATTCTTGAAGTCCTCTTATTTACTTTCAAATTGCTAGGAATAAGCCTTACAAGGCTCTTCTAAACTCAAGTTTTGGTGTTAATTTGATTTCACGTGAAATGTACAAAGCTTGGAACCTGCCTCCTCTCAAGAAGAAGAACATTCATCTTAAGTTAGCAGATCAATCCATCACCATTCCCTTGAGATTAATGAAGGAGATTGTGACCATAATCTATGGGAGGTCCTATCCTGCTAACTTCTTGGTGATTTGAGTAGAAAATTGTAAGGGGGACTTCCCAATCATCATGGGAAGGGCTTGGCTAAGTACAATAGATGCACAGTTGGGAATCAAAGACCTATTTATGGAAATTTGCAAGGAAAATAATTTTGGAAATATTGAGAGGAAGCACATTCCATGCATCATGTGCAATGACACAAGGTATCACTATGTGCAGAAATTATGGACAATGAAAGTACAAAAATTACAACATTCAAACATTGTGTAGATGTTATAGAAATCCAAAAGGTGCCTATATGCAATAGCCACAAAATATGAGGACATCTAGTTGCTAATAGCTAAATCTAAAAGTAGCTCAACTTTGCACATGGAATAAACTAAGAGCTTAACAAGTGCCTACATTGAAGGCATGGATGAGATGAAGCAAATCCATTACCAACTCTCCAATGAACCTGATGAAACCAATTGGGAAGAGTTGAAAATCCCTAACAACTTCAAACATGAGCCCTTGTAGCCTTCTAATACCTTATCCTAGGCATCTTCCAACAAAACATTAGTAGAAAAGTGGAAGACTTCATGGATGACTTCTCCACCTATGGGGCTACATTTGAGCAAGCCTTAGACCATCTTGAGTAAGTGTTGAAAAGGTGTGTGGAGACAAACCTTAGGCTCAACTAGTAGAAAATCCAATTGATGGTCAAGAAGACATTGTGTTAAGGCACAAATTATCATAGAAAGGAGTTGAGGTGGACCTTGAAAAAATAAGGATCATCTAAGAAAATACTAGACAACTTGAGATTGTCAGAGATGTGATCATTCCTTGGTCACACTAGCTACTATTGGTAATTAATTGAGAATTTATGTAACATCACAAAATGGTTGGTGGAGATGACAAAGAATAATGATCTATTTTTCTAGATTAAGGAATGTGAATGTACATTCTAGAAACTTAAGAAAAAGCTCATAGAAACTCCAATTCTATGAGCACTTGATTGAGCTATATCCTTTTAGCTCATGAAAAACACATCTAATTATGCCTTGGGAGCCATGCTCATGTAGTTGAATGGTTAGAAATGTCCTTACTACATCCATTGTGTGATTAGAAGCATTATTGATACACAAGAAAACTCCACCACAATGGAGAAAGAATTAATGGTAGTGGTGTTTACCTTAAAAAAAATTTAGGTACTATGTGCTTAGGTACAAGGTGTTTGTGCACATGGACCACAATGCAATTAGGTTCCTAATGAATAAGCCAACAATGAATCCTCATGTTATACATTGGATAGTGATCTTGCAGGAATTTGATCTAACAATGGTAGATCGAAAAGGGACTAAGAACATGGTTATTGACTACTTGTCTTGGTTAAGATGGGACAATAAAGAGGAGTAGAGCCCACTTTTAGATTATTTTCTTAATGAACTCCACTTTGTTGCAGTCATTATTGAACAAGTTCCTACTGAAACCAACTAGTATGATGACATTCTTACCTATCTTCTCACCCAAGAGATGCTACAGTAGTGGGACAATAGGAAGAAACAATAGTTTACTAGGAAAAAAACTTCATGGAAATCAATGATCTTTACAAGGTGTGGGTTGATGGCATAGTTTGATGGTGCATATCTAATGATAACTAGCTATGCATTTTCCAAGATGCTCATGAGGGTCCTTGTGAGAGTTGCTATGCTAGGAGACGCAAGGCAATTAAGATCCTCATGGTAGGGTATTATTGGCCAATACTTTTCGGATGCTCACCACTTTGTCTACTTTTGTGAACACTGCCAATGTGATGGTGGAATGATTGCTCATATGGAGAACCCTCACTAGTGGATCTAACCATTGGATCCCTTTAACATATGGGACATCAATTTCATGGGTCCCATCACTCCCATGTCAAATAGAAAGGTGTACATCATTATGGCTATTGACTATTGTATAAAATGGATAGAAGCTACAACCATCATCAATTGCACATATTCTATGGCTTCTCAATTTATGTAACAAAATGTTGTAAACATGTTTGGGATGTCACGTGCACTTATTTTTGAAAATGAAACTTATTTTATAGGCACCACCTTTTGAAAGCTCAAGCAATGCTTAAGGGTTGAGCATAAACTAACAACACCCTACCACCCATAAGCTAATTGTTAAGCAAAAGTTATGAATAGGGACATCACAAAAATACTAACAAGAACTATTAGTAAATATAGGAGGTATTGGAGTATAAAACTTAACGATGTCCTTTGGGCCTATCACTCCACTTGGAAACTTCCTATTAGCTACTCTCCCTATGAGATTGTGTACAGAAAACTACTAACACATCCCATTCAAGTAGAACTTCACATACTTTCAACTACCTATGACCTTTTCCTTGACCTAATTCTAGCACAGAAAGAAAGATTAATAAATCTCAACTTATTGGATGAAAATCAACTAGTAGCCTTTTCATCTAACAAAGTGAACAAGGCATTTAATAAATAGTGTCATGACAATAGAATCAAGAAAGTAAAATTCCAATCAAGAAAGAAGGTCATATATTGGAATCCTATGCACATGCCACAAAGAACTAAGTTCCAAATGCTATGGAAGGGATCTTGTATTATCTATGAAACCTTTCCTTTTTGGGCCATGTTAATTTACAAGCCTGATTGTCCAAACAAGAAGCTACAAGTTAACATGCAACAACTCAAGCCTTTCCATGAACCCAAAAGAGCCAGTGACAACAACACCTCATTGAATGAACATGCACACTCAATTTTTTAAATCTCCTCCTTCCAAATTAGTTGTGAGGAAGATGGCTATTCATGCTAGATTAAATAATGTGGCTCCTCAATTTTTCATCTTTTCTATTTTTCATCATTTTTATTTTACATCATTTTTAGTATATTTTCATTTTTCTTGAATATTTTATAATTTCTTATATATTTTCATTTATTTAGTTTGAATTTTCTAAGGTTTTTCTCATTTTTCTTTATTGCTACCAAGATTAAGTGTAATTGTAGCTATTGACTGATGGTGGTTTGTACCATAATGTTATTTGATTACTAATGTTTGAATTCTATCTTTGAATTTTAGTGTTGATAACTAAGACATTGTTTCTTTTTTATGATAAAAGATAATGAGGCCACGTCATCCACCCATCCACAAAACTATATGGTGTTCCCTTATTTTAAAAATATGTGGTCCCTTCTTAAATAAAATTTTTAATTAATTTGTGACCTTGGTAATTTCTAAACTTGTGAAGGATTAAATGGATAGAAAAAGGTGTGATTTCAAGGGGATTTAACACTCTTTGTACTTGCCTACCCTCTTGGGTGCATGAATGTTTTCATGGATTTATAACTACTCTCTTATTGACCAATAATAAGAAGCAAAGTCTTTGTATGATGTGGGTCCCATTAAAAAAAGAAAAAAAAACAACAACAAACAAAATAAAAAAACAATAATGAAAACTCAAAGCACATCTATTAGAAAAAAATAATGGGCTTCAAGCACTAGTTATGGGACTAGAAAGACATGTTACCCATGCTTGAAGATCCCCTGTAACTAAGGATAATCTCACTTCTTTCTTCTCTTTTCTTCCTTTTTAGGAACAATGATTGATCTATTGGAATATTCTTATGCCTTAGGAGCATAGACTAGTCTTATAATGTTAATGTGAAGTCATTAAAAGTGGTTGGTTTTAATTAAGACTAAGGATGGATGTTATTGGGTCGTATTAACCACAAAAGTCCATAAGGTACTTTATGTGACTATGCTATGGAACTCCATCCCACACTCTACCTCATCTATCTATGCTTTTCATACCTCACCTCACTACCTCTTCTCATGTCTTAGTTTGATGTGTCCAAGTTCATAGATATTTTCTTTGGGGATTTGGTCCTTAACTAACTACAACCATTAGTCACCTATGGAGCCCATGGACTCCTTGGTATGAGGGCATGCAAGGGCATCAACGGCATGAGCCTGCTATGGGAAGGATCCACTTGCATACCCCTTAGTTGGGCTAGTTAATTTCTTCATCTTTTAGGCATGTTTTCTTTCAAAACCTTCTACCTTCCGTGTTGATTACATCTAGTTGTGCACTTCTTCATGGAATTTTTCCAATAATTCTCCTATTAAATCTTCTTTTTTATGAATTATCTAGCTCTCCTCAAGCATTTCATCATGCTTTTGGCTTTTCTAGCTCTTTAAGAACTTTGATTTTATGTAAAAAATCATTTTTATTCTTATTGTTTATGATAAAAAATTCTATCTTTTGGCCATATCAACATGATCTCATCAACATTAGACAAAAGATCTATAAATAGCATGACACTTTGCAAATTTTTTGTCATTTGCGTTCAAATGCAAGAGGATTTTTTGTAGTTTTTATAGCCCAGAACCTTTCCAAGCCCATAACTTTTAAGTCATTTGTCTAATTAACCCTATTCTTAAGTCCTGTAGCTATTGAAAGTGAGCTCTATGTCATGGGGCCCACAAACCTTAGGTTTTTAATAAATACTTTTTTTGAATTTTTTCTAACTCGCACAAGGTTTAACTAATGCAATAATATTAAATTCACGTGAATTAAACCTTTTCAATGAACTTTGCTAGACACTAAGGTGAAAGAATATTAACATAATCAAACTTACCATGATTACAACTTAGCCAAGTGTAACCAAACTGATTGAGATAAGGTACTTAAGTGTTGCAAAGTTACACATCAAATGTGAATCCTTGATCATGTTGTAATTATAGATGGCACCAAGACCTAAGCATCCGCGGGAAGGAGGACCATCCTAACCAAGGGACAAGTGGTTCAAAACTAGAAGGAGCCAATAGCAAGAACAACCCCATGTGTAGGTAGCTGAAACTCATGCAACGGGACAAAAGTGGAATCTATCTATTAGATTTACCAAGCTAAAACAAAGAAATCCCACTTGGATGAGGCACCAAGACCAAGGTCAAACCTTGAGGTTACTTTGATGGATGCTTACCTTAGACAAATCCAATTTAAGGAAATTTAACGAGTAGTTCTCTAAGAGCTAAATATTGGAACCTTTTTGTACTTTACCCCAGAAGATGTTAGAAGTTAGTTGCAGAGCTCTCCCATGTGATCCATCATCACTTTCAGTGATGAGTGGTACATGGGAAAGACATATCTCTTTTGGAGAAATGGCTAGCTTGATGCCACTATGAAGATCAAGGACATTAGTGTGTCCTACTTAGTGAAGGCCATCTCTTAGGGTCTTGAATTGCCTGAAATTGGGACAAATCTAGCATATATCTCAATATAGATGGACCAAGAGGTGAAAAAAGAGTGTGTCCAATAGTGCTATGGAGTGGACCACAAAGAATATGGTGCACTCACAATAATAGAGCATGCTTATTTCAAGATCGCAATCTACCACTTCAATCTAATAGTAAGGCCAAGAAAGGTGATAGCCATTTTTGCTAGTGCATGCACTATTAAGAAAAAAATTCTCTATCAAGCTCTCACAGCTAATCTATCTAAAGATAGAAAAGTACTTTAAGGAGAATGATCTTGGAAAAAAGGCACTTTCCTTTCCATGCCTAGTCCAAAAATTGTGCAAAAGTGGAGGAATAGCTTGATATTCCAGTGATACACTTAGACATGCTTTTACTAAATCTTGTGTAGATATGATGAAAAATAAGGTCCCTACCACATCAAAAGAAGAAGAGTAGGCACCACTAGAACCCACTTATAAAACAACACTAAAGTCTTGTGCTACCATGAAGTGCATGCAAAAACTCTATGAGTAACTCTTGTAGTAGCAGAAAGCTAGACTAAGTGAAGACTCTTCTATGTACTAACTAGCCTTAAATCACTTGAATGAGATAACTCATGCTAGCAACTAGTTGGAGGACACAACACCAACATTCTCTACCCAAAGAATATAGATGCTTACATGCTTGAATCCTAGTGCTTGAGAGATAACAGTATCCACTCTAGGATAAAAATAATTTTTTGAAATCTCTAAAAATGCTACTACCTTCTCGATGTTCCTAGAGAAAGGTGATGAGGTAATTATCTTAGTGATGTAGCACCAAGGATAGGAAATGATATGTGAGGTAGTATCTTACAAAGTGGATGAATCCCTTAATGTTGCTACAGCATTTTTGATAGATATAGCTGCACTTAGAGATGTGCAAATGTTTACAAGAGTAGTAAGTGGAAGATTCATTATAGCCTATTACAAGGAGTTTCTAGAAAAACTGGTTGGAACTCAGAAATTGATTTCAAAGGTCTTTCACCTTCTAGATGACATTTTTGCAATCCAATCAATGGTATTGGAGGCTAAGGGCAAGTGCCTCATTGCTAATGTCAAACTTGAAGTAGCCACATCTAAAAATGGACACTTGGCTACTAAAGTTGTGGAATTAAGAGCTTACTTCATAGATTACACCACACTCAACCAAGTTGTATCTACCAAGGAGTCGACATTCATCAACCAATCCTTAGTCAATGCTACCATCTACAACATTTAGAAGGACTTGTTGGAGGTTCATTGGGAGAATGTGATATTAACCAAGAATAATCATTGCTTGCATAATGTTGAGCTATAGAAGGATATGGTCAAATACATGAGATAACAATAAGAATATCTTGCCAAGGTGACCATTGATCTATGGAGGTTGGTAGTAGAAAATCATAATCTTTAAATGGAGAAGGTTTGTGCTCTTTGCTAAAAGCCTATAATTGAAATTGTCACTTGGAAGAATGAGGCCCTCAAATTCAAAAGGGTTAAGAACCATTACAGGGACTAGGTCAACCTATAGAAAGAAAAAAATGAAAAAGAAATCAAACTAGTGAAGGAAATGGTAAATGAGACCCTCTAGCATCTCTAATAAGGAGATGACAAGTGGTATCCCATCTTTGATGCACTAAATGCATACAAAAAAGCCAAGATCTACCTCAAGGATATACAGATTGAAGAAATGATGGAATACATGAAGCTCATCAACCTTTAATATAGAGCTGGCCACTAAAGAAATGACAGAGTACATGGAGCTTGTAATGCTAACTACCAAAAGGGCAAGGATAGAATTGGAAAAACAAGTTGCCAGCTTGTACTTATTGTATGAGGTTGAGTTAGAGCATCACAAGGAGATGAATCTAAAGCTAGAAATGACAAATGCTAAACTTGGTGTTCTTAGAGAGTGCTTCACTGATCAATGATCAACAACTGAGAACCTTGCTTGTAGAATGAGTGACTACTAGGAACTGCAAAATGCTATGATGGCATTTGATGTCGAAGGCAAACAATTCGTAGCTTGGTTTCTCAATGTGATAGAGTTGTTCCTTGCAATGCCCTATCTATGGGATGTTCCCATACTAGCCCACATTGGTGATGTTATGTGGAATTTTTATGATCTTTGAAGTAAGGAGGAGAAGATGAAAGCATTGTTGGATGCTTTTCATCTTCCACCCGTAGTCACACCTACAATTTTACAGCCACAACCATAACCTCAACCACAATAAATATGTGTATTGGAGGTAGGATGAGGTCCTTTGACACCTAAGGAACCTATACCACCTAGGATAATTTGATTTTCTCTTCATATTCAAGCTATCAGAGGAGTTTTCCTGTTAGTTTTTGTAATAGTGTTTAATTTTGTTGTAATGAACATCAATTTTTGTAAAAGTTATAGATCTGTATGCTTAGGCACTTAGCATCTATTTGTTTGAGTTAGTGTTAATTAATAATCCCATATCTTTCAAAAATTTTATAAAGAACTTGTTCCTTCTTTTGTTTACTTGAGAATGAATTTTCATTTAGTCATGGGGGCATGATGAGTCATGGTCACTAGACTGTGTCAATGCAATCTCATTGATGCATCCTTGTTGAGGCAAGGTTTAATGTATCGACCCAATGTCTAGTCTTTCCTATAAATGTGTGTTCACTCACTACATTTATGGCATCTGATCATTAGTTGCTAGCCAAACTCTTGCAATTTTATCTTTCCCAATTTAAAATATTTTGTAGTTGCCCATAGTAGGAGTTGAGATGTGTACAGATCTTTATTCAAGCACTAATGTATCTGAGCACCTTAGTGTGAATGGTAATAAAGATGATCTTTCTTAATAAACCTTGTAGCACTTAAACTTACCTTGATGTTTACTTCATGCATTTATTATTTATGAAATTTACTTTAATGCATTGAAGTAATTAATTCATAGTGATTAATTAATGCACAGAAGTACAACCACTTCAAGCATATGTTAACAGTTGGTAATCCCAATAGTTCTTATGCTTGGTAATCTAGTAGCATTGCAACGTGTTTAGGATGTGTACAGAAAGTGGAGATAGATGCTTATGTTAAGATTAGCTAAGCATTAGTTAGTTATTAGATAAATTAAACATTTCATTACTTTATTTTTATCACTTAGGTGAATTAAATGAAAAACATAAAATGATAAAAAGCATATGCCTTAGTTACACTTAACCATACCTTTGCAATTCACAAGTGAAATTGAGAAGAAAATGATCACATCCATTAAATTCATTAGCTAGGCCTAGTGTACTTAGAGAGCTAAAGTCTATATAATTTGATCAGATCACTTAGTAAACGTATAGTTGGGTATAGAAACTACTTGCTACTCATCAGCTCTCATACATGTCTTGGGATATGTTAAAGGAACCATAGATCACAAATGCATCTATACCAAGGAGAATTAAACATTTTACATCTATTTACATGTTGATTAGGGAGGAGATCAGAATGATATAAAATCAACATCAAGAATCATAATATTTCATGAAGACAATGTAATATATGGAAAATTTGAAAAATAAACTTCAATTAGCCTTCAAATTATGAAGCTAAATTCATAACTATGGCTGAGTGCATTTAGCACATTCTTTGTCTTAAGAAACTTATCACACATCTAGGATTTTATGTTCGCTTTCTAATCTATAACAATAGAGCTATTATTTAACTATCAAATGAACATATGCTACACAAAAAATCAAAATACATAGACATCAAGTACTACTTTATTAAATAAGAAGTAAAGGAGGAAAATATTAAAACTAAACATGTACAATAAAATAATTAATTGGTGTATTTATTGATTAAACCTATGTTGAATTAAAGGAATGATCATCTTTTGCATGGTGTAGGTATCATGAAGATCTAAAAATCAAGATAAATGAAGAATCTATAGGGCCCTTGATCTATGATCTAAGCTAAAAGGAAATAAAGAACTTAGTTAGAACAAACACGCTCTTCTGAAACTCTTTTAAATTCTCTCACTAATGAATATGAGCTGCTACAATTATATAGGCCTTAATCTCCCAAGAATAGATTTGGAGAGATAAGCATGAATGTAAAAAATCATGGGGATGATCTTTATCATCTCATTTAAGAATTTTCTTAATAAGGGATGAACTTATCATGGTATTAGATAGGAATTATATGAATATGATCTCATATTATTTAATATACATTTATGGATGAGATCCATCTAATTCTTTTGTGAGACACCTAATCATCATATTCCATAATAAAAAGACTAAAAAGAACAAGAATTCCATACTAAATAAAGAACTATAAGAGATAGGGTGTCTTATAAACAACCTTCAACAAGCTAAGAAGTAAAGGAAGCAAAGAAAATCTTTTCATTTATTCTTATCTTAAGCTAGAATACAAACATGTATTTATTTTATTTTAATTAATTTTTGTATGGATGTATCTATTATCAATCCTAATTCATTATATTTTTTCAATTATTTTTCACTTTTTATAATTAGGTAATGCCTTTCTAATGAACCAAAATATGACCCCAATATTTTCATATAAATTTGATGGCTATACATTGATGTAATGGGCTATGTTTTTAGTAATAAAATCTTACTACGAATTTGTTATCTTAGGTTGTCTATTCATCTTCCTACGTCTCAATTTCTATTTATCCAATTGTTTCTCTATTTCATATCATCTTATTCTCTCAAGATCTATAATAATTTAATTCATTTCATTAAATCATCAACCTAGGTATTAATTATCATATCCATTTATGCATTTTCAAGGCTAAGAATAGAAGATAAAAAATTACTTTTAATTTTATCTTTTTATTACTATATCATCAAGCACCAAACAAATGAATATAATTTCAACCTATGTAGCATAATGGAGTATCATTGTAAGTGGAAAATATCTAGGTAACATGGCTTATCTCTTTTTCTTAGAGATTAAACAATGATTTAAGAAAAAGCAATAAGGCAAGCTAACACTTCCATTTCATTGCCTCATTAAAAAGATTTTTAAGTGAGTTGGAATACTTGAATGCACCAATGATCTGATAACAAGGACTCTAAATGCATCATATTCTAAAATGATGAAACTCATACAAGTACAGAAAGAGCAAGTGAAACTATCTTCTAGCATTAAAGTCCTACAAAGCATACCCTATGGTAGAAATAGATGGTACTAGACCAAGTACTCATGTTCCTATAGTAATTATCAACCAATCAATATGTGACATCCTATCCTAGGATGTCATGGAAAATATCACATATACATTATATTAGACATTATGCATAAGAAGAAAATATACCAAATGTCAAATATATGTAACATTTGACATTATAATTAATGAAAATAATAGGGAAAATGTAGAAGAAAATACGAAAGAATGCTTTATTGATATAGAATGGAGTGTCTGAATCATGCTCTCAGGGTGTTCCTTGGGGTATTTTTCCTTTGACATCTATCCCTTAAAGGAAATCCAACACTACCACCATAGTTAGGTCTACAACAGACCAGAAGGGATGGCCAGTCCACTTCCTATCTTGCTTCATTTAGCACTCATGAGTTATCTTTACTATGTGACATCCTGTCCCCAAATGTCATGGCAAACATCAAATATATGATATATTAGACATTATGTGTACAAATAAAATATACTAATGTGAAATATAAGTGATATTTAGCATTATTTATGAAGGAAATAATAGGAAAAATATAGAAAAAGAAAGAAAAGAATGCTTTATTGATATGGAAAAGTGTATCTAGATCATGCTTTAATAGTGTTCTTTGGGGTTTTCTTCCTTTGGCATCTATCCCTTAGAGGAAATATAGCACTACCACCATGGTTAGGCCTATAAACCAACTAAAAGGAATGGTCGGTCCACTTCCTATCCCACTTCACTTGGCTTCCTGTGACTTGCCTATATTGGCTCCACCTCCCCATGACTTGCCTATACCAGCTCTGCCATTCCATGCTAGCATGACTTCTAACCCTAGGTATAAATGCCTTAAGTTAAATCCACAATAGTTACCTTAAGAGACACATAAATTATTATAACTATCCTTTTGGGTCTTAATTACAACTACCCTTTTGGATCTTATTAAGATAACAATAACACTTGTTATGAAGAGACACCATCTTCACTAGGCAACAAGACCATTTGGGAATGGGGATGTGACATACTGGCTCCACCACTTTGTACTGGCATGACCTTTACACCTAAGTATAAATGCCTTAAGTCAAATCCCCAAACGTTACCTTAAGAGACGCATCCATTATTACAATGCGCCATTTTGGATCTCAATTACAACACATCCTTTCAGGTCTTGTTACGATAATGATAACACTTGTTATGAAGATGCACTATCTTTGTTATGTAGTACCACCATTTTGGAATGGGGACGTTACAGTCTACCCTCCATAGGTTTCATTCATCCTCGAATGAGTCTATGTTCACTATCTTTTTTCCAAGTCCACTACTTTGTTATGCTCCCATGCTCTAATAATTTGATTTCTCCTTTGAACTTGAAGTTTTTTCTTGCTTATTCTGCAAACAAAATATATGTGAGAAAATTATATAGAAAAATAAATATTATTTTATTAATACTTACCTCATTTTATAAGATAATGATAAGAGATGAGTTAAGGGTCTACCAACCATTAATCACTAGTCCTAACCAAGATCACATAAAGTGCAACCCATATCTGGTTACCCAAGTGAAGATAGGATAAATTCTTTATTTCCAACTTCCATTACCTTAGATATTCTACTTATCTAGTTAAAATATAAATTAAATAATGAAGAAAATAATAATATTTATCAATAAAAGTAAGGATGAGATACTTCCTAATCTTGATCAACCTTATGAATTGATGGGGGTAATTGTAAGTCTGCATAAGTGGTATATGATTAGATGGTTTTGTTCGAGATGGCAAGGCTTGATCTTGATTCTTCTCAACTTCTTCTTTAAAAATTAACTCTAGTAACTTGGTAACTTAGAATAATCATATATCATACCAAATATAATTTAGGATCTCAATGAAGAATGTTGTTGACCCATCTTCATTAATCATGGTAGAGTAATTGGTAAACTGTGATTCTTGATGAGTATTATCCATCAACATTATCTATTCCTAAATTTTAGAATTTGACTTATCTATTGAAGATTCAAAGTAAGTAGAATATGCACTAGCTAGTGGAATTCCATGTTGAATTGATGGGAGCATCTTCTTCAAATTGGATTCATCTTCCAAGGATTCTTTTAGACATCCATATCTTAAAAATTGATAAACAACACTTCCAAATTTTGCATTGAATTCTCTACAAAGGATAATTGGCATTGGATCAGTATAGCTTAGAAATAACTTATTCTTCAAAATTTGTTTTATTTACTTAATCAAGTATGCTCCTTGACATAGTCTAATATTTGAACATGTTGATTTGGCAATTAAATGTGTGTTGACTACACATACACATCTTCCTAATAGTTGGATTTCTAGTATCAATGCCAAAGCTATGTGACTTTTTTGAAATATTGATTGTTCTTTCTTTCCCATCCTTTGGAGTTCTAGAATTTCAAAAATCATATTTTTTAAAATCCATTTGATGCTTTGTACTAATTTAAACTTGATTTCTTTATAAAATATTATGTAACCATCCATGTTGTGATTTCTATAATAGGCTAATTTGTATGGCTCAAAAGAAAAAATTTCACAAGAACCTTTTTGGTTACAGATACCTATGTATCCCATATTTCTCAAATTTGGTTGGAATTGGTATAGAGATTCCCATGGAAAGACTTATTATAAGCACAAGACACCAACATCCAACTCTTGTAACTCTGCTAAAATGTGTGGGTATCAATACTCATGCTAGTCCAAGGACCATGGTGAACATAGGGAATGTTATTTCTTACTCATTAGGGATTGTGTAGGCACATTGTATGCTACAACTTTCATTCTCATTCTTGGATTCTCTACTAGACCATAACTCTTTATAGGTATCATACATCTTGTTGAAATGATATTATGACCCTTCATGTTGGTCTACGATATGATTTGATTGTAAAACGAATTGATATACATCTTCTTGACCATTTTTTTCATCAACTAATCATCAACTAATACATCAATTGATTAATTGATTCACTACATTATCTAATTCTTAACTACCTTTCTACCCCCCTTGAGGACATTAACTCTAGTAGTGTACTAATGACAAACTAGAGTTTTAGGATGCCAAGATTATCTATCTACATATATTAAACCCTTAATATTAAGATCCAAGATGATCTTAGAGGTTAAATTTATAAGTTTTAAAAATTAAATTTCTAGGCATACTTAGTTACCCTAAGTTATGACCTTTTAAGGCAGATTTTATGATATCATTCAATTATCAGGTACTTGGATGATAAATCTAACCTCACCATTAAGTTTAGAAGGGTGAAAAATGTTGGAAATGACTATTCATATGTTGAAAAAGGATATCATATGCTTTAATTATGCTAAATTAATCTTATGAAGGTCTTAAGGTACTATCAAGTAGTGAAAACTAATTTTTGGGGTTCCATGGGATAGATTTAACTTCACCATTATGCCCAGCAAGTTGAAATCTATAGAAAAAGACTCTTCATTCCCCAAAAGGCTTCTGAAATTAAAATTCATGGCTTATGAGGTCTAGAACCTTTAGCATAAAAAATGAGACTTCCTGAGAAGCCACCCATTTCTATACTAGTCTAAAATGAGTGGGCTTAATTTTGAATTTTTTATTCCATTCCCTACCAGTGCACCAATTCTCAGTTTTTTTTAAAAAAATTCCTACTTCATAATTTAAAGTAATGAGCTAATAGAAAGAAAATTTTAAGTTCTCTTTCGATTGATGGAAAATTTCAAATTTTCCATTAGTTGACAGAAAACATTTTCCTATACCCAAGGTAGGGGGTAGCTACTAAAGCAAGAATGTCAACAATGCTACAGGAGCACTAGAGTAGCAAGAATGATGCAATAGTGCAAGGCATGGTAGAAGAGCATGGTAGTGAAGGTACATTAGGAGTATGGTAGTGGTCAATAGTGGAGGCACATTAGGAGTGCTGTGATAGTATATAGGCCTTTCCCTAGGCCTACGTGGCCTAGGAAAGGCCTACATAGCTAAGGTAGGGCCTGAATGGCCTATGTAGCCCATGCAGTGCCTACATAGCCTACACAAAGGCCTACGTGACCTAGGTGGGGCCTTCATGGCCCAAACAATGCATGTTGTAATCATTCATAGGGCTTGTGTGGCCCACACTAGGGGTCATGTGGCCCTTATAAGGGCCTGTGCAGCCCTCACCAAAGCTCACATCTCTCTAGTCCATGTCCTCCATAGCCGAGACAACTAGCACATAGAGGAGTAAGGGTTTCACTATAGTGATGCTAGATGGAAACTAGAAGGGGTAGTGAGTTTTGGAACCTACAGTATTCATGATGTGTTGGAAGAAGCAGTGATTTCTAGCACCTACAGTGTGCTAGAAGGGACAATGATTCTTGATGCCAATAATGTTTATAGTGTGTTGGAAGGGGTAGTGATTCTTAGCATTAGTAGTATCCACAAAGCACCGTGGATGACCAGAAATTATGATGGATTTTTTTATGATGAAAAAGATGATGGTAGTAGTAGTAATGTAGGCAATGATGATGGTGATGGTAGTGCAGGTGGAAACCAAAAGAACCTACATATCGATGGTGAGAAATGTGGAAAGTTTCACTAATGAGGGCTTCTTTTCCATGTGGTGGTACATAATGGTTTACCAGGGATATAGGTTACAAGGTAAGTTGATGAAATGATGTATCATGGTAGGCAATGAGTGTGGTTGATGATGATGATGATGGAGGGCGAGGATGCTAGCTAGAAATAATACAGTGCAACCTTATGTGGGGCTACATGGTGGTTCAACCAATGACAAGGTGTAAGTTTGATTTAGGTAAATGGTGATTTTGGGTTTGATATATTTTGTAAAATAATTTAATATTATTTTAATGGACACATAACAAGAAACTTAAAATAGAAATATCTCTCAAACTATAAGCTAGATCAAGATGAAATTTGTATCATTGGAATCATGTCAATGAGTACTACACATTGGACATAGTCTTTGGATCCAAAAAAAGTTTAACATTTTAGGAATTAATAGAACCAAAATAACCTATTTGTTAAATTGACATTACTAGGATGATGTACGGGTAACTTAAGATCTTCTAGATTAGATGGATTTGATTGTAGATGATGTACCAATTCTAGGATAAGAATATAATATGTATACCTTATAATTTAACAAGTATGATGGTTATACCTTCTTATATCATGGTTATACACTACTGAAGTACTGAGGTTGAAGATTATGACAACATCATTCACTAAATATTGATTTTCCTATGGGAATCAGATAATATTATGGATGGGTTGACTCCCTTATCCTATCAATACTTAGGTCTTGGTATGGTGAATAATGCTAAGTTACAAGGGTTAAGTGCTTTTAACAAAACAACATCAATTTGGGTTATGGTTACTAACTCTTTTGGAGAAACTTAACAATGACCTTAATCAATTAATTTTTATAGTAATAAGATTGGTAAAAGTTACATGGACCTGTGTATCCTTGTTTTACCAAAATCTCTTGAAATTGATGAATCTTGATGAGGTGTAATCAGATCTTCATTGATCAATGATATCCATTAAATAATTTTGTTGGTTGGTGGGATCTATGTATTTTATAGATGTTTGATCCATTATTCATGAAATCAATGAAAAGGTATCTTCTAGCTTAGATCTTAGACATATGGTGCATTCGGTGATGATCAATGTCTTTCCCTATGTCATGGCTTCATGGTTCATTATCATGTCCATGTTGTAGTAATGTTGTGGTTTTGAATGACCCTTGGATCATGGTTTGATCTAATACCAATCATGACATCCTTTCCCAAGATGTCATGGCAAACATCAAATATACATTATATTAGATATTATGCGTAAGAAGATAATATATCAAATGTCAAATATATGTAACATTTGACATTATGTGTAATGAAAATAATAGGGAAAATATAGAAGAAAATAGGAGATAATGCTTTATTGATATGGAATGAAATATTTTCATCATGCTCTAAGGTGCTCCTTGAGGTTTTCTTCCTTTGGCATCTATCCATTAGAGGTAATCCAACATTGCCACCATGGTTAAGCCTATAATCAGCTAGAAGGGATGGCCAATACACTTCCTATCCCACTTCAGCTAGCACTCGTGACATAGCTCTACTAGCTCTACCACTTTGTACTACCATGACCTCTAAGCCTTGGTATAAATAACTTAGGTGAAACCAACAAAGGCTGCCTCAAGAAACATGTTTACTATTACAATGCACCCTTTCAAGTCTTAATTACAACACACCCTTTTGGGTCTTGTTATGATAATGATAATACTTGTTATAAAGAGGCATCATCTTTGTTATGCAATAGAACTGTTTGGGAATGGGAATATTACAAAGGATCCATTTCTAGAAAATATCATAAGATATAAGCTAGAGGGTTGGAAACTTCCAACAAATATTGAGTATCACAAGGGATAAAACTAAAGTCTCTAAGAACTTAGTATTAAAAAAAACTTGTTATGGAAACCACAAGGGATGACTAGATAGCTCAGATATTTGGAAATGTTATTGCATTATAAGTCATCCTTGCATTTAGTGATGGTGCCACAATTCTAATCATGCTTCATGAAGAGCAAGAGAAAGCTATGAAAGATGTTGCTAATATTGTAAGTGTTGCTTTCAAAATTTCTATGAGATCCATTCCTAATTTCATTAGTGCTCAAATTATTCAAGATTTTGCAAGTGTTGAAGAGGATATTTTTGGGATTCTAGAAAATATTAGGACTACTCCAAATAGGCAGGATCATACCAGACATTTTTGAGATTCTAAAATTATTACAGTAGTATAATCTAAGCTAGTTTTGACTAAGGAAAAGTTGATGATTGTGAAGACTAGATTCTAATATGTAGAAGATGAAGTGTAAAGGAAACAAGATTAGATGACCTAACTACAGTATGATTATAGGATCCCATCAAGTTCATTATGCTAGAATCACTCAAGAAATTCAAACCTTTGAAGGTTGATCTTTAAGGGCTAAATAACATCAATTGGAAATTAAGATCAAGAAGGCTACATGGGATGCATCTAAAGTTGAAGTAATAACCTATAAATATTGAAAAATCATCCTTATATTGGAAGAAGAAAATAAGGGCTTGGTAGTAGAAAACCAAAGGTTGATGCAAGTAGTAAAGGAAAAAGAACAGTTGAAAAATTAACAAAGCCACATCCATCAATAATTTATAAAGGAAGATGTAGATATCAAGATACTAGTATTGGAAAAATAAGAATCTATCCATGACAAATATCCATGCATTGTAGAAAAGATTTGTAATTAAGATTGGAATTTGAAAATAAGGCTACCAAGTAGAATATGTTCAAAAGACATTACAAGGAATAGTTAGGTCTCCAATAGAAGATCAAGAAAGTGAAGGCCCACATCAATTCTACTTAGAAACAAACTACTAATGCTTCCTAGAAAAGCATCCTTAATGGAATCACAATAATACACTAGAAAGAAATCAAAATCAAGGACCTACAGATAAAGTAGAAAATGCATACATGTAGATTACTAACCTAAGATATTCTGCTTTTTTCATGTTAATATCTAGTCACTCTAGAAAAAACTTAGAATAAAAAGCTACAACACTATTTATTTTGTTTAATCATAAGAATAAGCTACAAGATGAGATGAAAGAAAAGATACAAGTAATATTGGTAAAGCTAGAGTTTCTCAAAACCTAGTATACCAACCAGCATGATGTTAGAGAGTGCCTAACATAGAGTTTACCTAAATAATAAGAGCTAAAAATAAAGGTTAGAGTGTTTTAAGTGAATTATTGATTATTTATTGCCTAGTTCATTCAAGCTAATTAAATGTTCTCTACTTTTTCATGTTCATGGAAAATTCCAATAACTAACAACCTAACCCATTTGGCTTAGACCAGTAGTGATGTACTATAAGAGACACCATATAAGAAGAAGCCACCATTGCCTAGGACAACATGAAGACCTATTGATGAAAATTTTATAAAGACCTTCCAATTTTGTAATCTTTTTAATGTGTGTCTAGTGTTTTTTCACATTGTGAATCACTTGAATAAATTTGTAATATGATACTCAAGTTAGTTAGTTAAGTCACTTACATAATTTTCTAATAAACTTTATCCTAGTTTTGTTTATCTCAAGGATAAGTTTTTAATCAGTCATGAGGATATGATGAATAATTAATAAGTAGGCTGCAATATCACAATTATGATATCATAGAAACAATATCATACTTACAATATTATATACTTTCATATGATATCATAGATATGATGTATCTCATATAGGTAAGGCTAAAAATATCATTCATATACTACATTAAATACATCATTTTGGTTAATAGCATAATCAAACTCTTATATTTTTATTTCATAACTTAAAAGATATTCAATGAGCATCCATAGAGTAGATGTTAAGTAATTAATGAAGTCTTATTCTAGTGATTTGTACCAAGACATAGCTCATGAACAACAATAAAATCATGATTTCTTCATTTTCATTGCAACATTTTAACTTAACATCGACTATAATTAATGCAATCTATTTACTTATGTTGATAGCTTAATGTTTATTTTGCTTCATACTTAGAATAATAATTTATATTTTCTATGTACATGAGATACACATGATGAGTATGATTAGCTTTGAACATTAAGATGTTATCATTTGGTAATCCTAGTCATGTTGCCACTTAGTATGCCTAGTAGTAAGAGACTTGGTAACCCAAAATTGTAGCATATGTTCAAGATGTGTATAATATGTTAGGAAGGGATGCTCATTACATAAGCTAAAATTGACTTTAATTTCTTGCATTTAGATTATATATGTTAAATTTTAATATTTTAATATCACCAAATAATATCAAAGATCATATATCTAAATTACACTTAATCATACGAACTAAAGCTAATGTAATAACAATTGGGAAGATAGAAACCTACAATCACATTTAATAATATATGTATTCTCTACTCTAGTCTACAAATTATGTTTAGTTCAAACATAACACTCATGATTTATATTATTGAATGTACAAAATAATCTACCACTTATCACTTCATGTGTTTAATGTGCTCAAATGCAAAGAATTATAAAAAATGTATTTATATAATAAAGGTTTCATTGTTTAATTTTCTCAATTAGAAAAAATCCTAGATTTTTACTATACACATTCTAATCCAAACAAAGAAAACTCATTTGAGTTTCAACAAGTTACGTTAGGATCTAAAGGCAAAAAAAAGTATTGGTAAACAATGACTAAAAGCTATGTTTGTCATGTTTTCCTAAAAATTTTTAAGGGTTATAAGATAAAATATTATTTTTATGCATGTAAGTTCATGATTAAAATATACTTTCTAGCCTATTTATCTACTAATGAATAAAATATCCATAATGTAATCATTATGAACATGCTGATTTTCTTTAGCCATTATAAAAATCATTTAAAAATAATGATAGAACATCAACATGATTGTGAATGATGCCAAGGAGAGTCTTGAAGCCAAGTGATTCATTCCTATGTAGGAAGAAGATATCAACAATTTTTCAAACATAAGTAGCATAAGAATAGAAGTAAAATGTGAAAAAATCCCCAAGGGAGGAGCCAAAGATGGAATCTACCAAGAAAATTCTAATAATATAAATTGAACAATCCATGCTAGATGATATACTAAGACTAGGACTCAATTTGAGGGTGATCCTCATGGAGGCATATCTAGAAAAAATTTTAATAAAAGAGATTCAATGATTTATCATTTAGGAGTTCATTTTTACACCATTCTTGGAGTTTGCACTCTAAGAAGTTCATGGATAGCTACAAGTATTTCCCCTTTAGTCCATGATCTTAACCAATAAGGAGTGGTATATGTGTGAGAATTATCACTTCTATAATAATCACTAAGAAGATGCCATAGTTAAGATAAAAAAACACAACAATCTCCTATGATATTGATGTTTTTGCTAAAGCCCTAGGAATTTTTAATATGGGAACACAAGTTGACAAAGTATCCACTAAGTATGATGCTAAAATTAAGAAGTGATTGGAAAGATATTATGGAGTAGATAAAAAGGAGTTCAATGAGCTCACCTAAGTTAAGAAGATTCACTTAAAGATTGTTTCATACCATATTAATCCAACAATATAGCCAAGAACGATTATATCTTTCTTGGTAAGAGCATGTATAGTACTCAACCAAAGATATCTTGTTAACCTAGCACAACTCATTTTTCTAGAAATAAAGAAGTTCTTTAAGGTAAATGAGGAAGAAAGGAAGACACTTTCTTTTCCATGCCTTATTAAAAAACTTTGCAAAAATTGAGGATTAGCTTGCTACTTGAATGATATCCTTGATAAAGTAACAACTACATTATGATAGAAGATGACAACAAACAACCCTCACTTAGGCTTTGAGAAGAAGTGTCACCTCTATCACAAAGTATAGAAGTAGTAGCAAAAACATCACGTATTGAATCAAAAGCAACTATATCATAAGCATCCCATCAAGCACTTGTTGAAAACCTTAGAGATTATCACCTTGTCATGATCCACTTGCAAGAAGTTATTTAAACATGAGTTGATAATAGGATAATTTTTCCAACCTATTCATGACATGAAAAAGTCATGCCATGTCTAGGTAAGCCTTTATAGAGGAAAATTTATAGTCACATTGTTCACTAAAGAATATCCTAAAATACCAAGTAATGCTATAGCATTTTTAATCATTCTAGAGAAGAAGAATGAAGCAATGGTGATGGTGGTATCATACAAAGAGAAAGGAATAGTTGCAAAAGTAGTGTAAAACTAAATTGATGAAGCATTAGAGGTTCTTGTAAATCATTACTAGAATTTACTATAATGAAAAATATTCAAATGTTTATAGGAATTGGTTTAATGGGTGCAAGATCTAGAATGAGCACAACCTAACATGAAGAAGTGTTGGATATATTAATAGGAGCTAGACCATTGATGCTAGATATTTTCAATGTTCATAATGATATCACCACTACCCATTTTGAGCTCATTGAAATAAAGGAAAATGTAGTTATAATTGAACTCAATTTTAATAGGTGGAGCTAATCAATTAATAGCTATGAGATGAAATCATACAACTTTGAGTCCAACTATTCAACTGAACAATATACCAACTAAGCCTTATAAGGAATGAAGCCTTTAACTAACTAAAGGACAAACAACAATAGATATAGAATGAAAAATAAAAGGCCATTTGAGATGCACCCTTGTCAAAATCCATGGTTAATGCATTAAACAAAGACATCACCTCAATACACAAAGAGAATAAAAAATTAGCCAAGGAGAACTAAAGACTATTGAAAGTTAAAAAAAAAGAGACAAATAAAAGAATATCTAAATCACCTTTAGGAAAAATTAGCCATAATAAACATAGATGTACACATGTTAGCAACTAAAAATTTATACCTCTTCATGGAAGAAGTTATGATAAGGTGGAAGGAAACCATTGAGATTGCATCTTGGAAGAATAATATTACTAAGTACAAAAAGATTAGAAATCATTACAAGAAATAAGTGAGCCTGAAAAAGGAGATAAATGAGAAGATCCAATTTTCAAAGACCTAACTCAATGCTATTTTTAATAGATTCCAAGTGATATATGGAAGTATCTTTGATAATCTTAATGCCTACAATCAAGTTGAAATAGAGATGATGGAATTATAGATAGGGAAAATGATCCAATAAATAAAATTGGATAATCCATGCTATGTAAAAATAATAATAATAATAATTGAAATATTTAGAACAAAGTTTAAAAAACAAGTTTCCAACTCATACTTATTATATAAGAATAAGCATATGTTCTACTGAAAAGTACTTCAAAAGTTAAAAATTGCAAACATGGAGCTTAAGGTTCTTAAGGTAAAAATCATAGACTTAGAGAGATATAGTAGAGAACCTAACCAAACGAATGGCTTATTATTAAAAGATGAAAGTAATAGTAAAGATATTCAAAAGTGAGTGCAAACATTTTGTAGCCTAATTCATCAATGCTCATGAAATTTTTCCAACTCTATCTTATCCTTGGAAAGTACCAATTGCATCCAACCTAGGAAAACTTACTTGGACCATCCATGATCCTAGGATAAAGGAGGAGAAAATGGAATTCCTCGTTAAAAAATTCAAATTGAAAAGCATAGAAGTAGTAGTAGTGAGACAACCAATCATGAAGCACCACTTAATGAATATGTTGACTTTTTAGAGTAGAATATAATAAATATTTCTTTTTATTATATAATATGAGTTTATTTTCACAAAATATAGGAAATTTTTAGATTTATGGGTATTTTTAATATTTTTTTTTGCCTCAATCCATATGTATATTTAATTTTTAAGGGTTTTCTTGTCATTATGGCTATATTTTGTTTGGTTGATAGGCCATTACCAGTCAGAAATCGTTAACACTAATATTTTGTGCGTAACGTGACTTTTCACGGCCCATTTCGGTAACACAATTTTGTGCGACGTGTGATGCTGTAAAATTCCATACGCAACTTTGTGCATAACCGTAACGTGTTATCAAAGGTTGCGTCCTTTGCATTCTTATAAATACATAGATAATGCGTAATTACAGTGCACATAGCAGCAGGAGGGAGTTCTGCGCAAATGCAGATCCAGCATTCTAAGCCGAAGACAGAAACCATGTGGATCAGAACAGGATCGAAGCATGGATCAGGATTAGGATTTGACACCATTTTCCTTCCGTTGGCAGTGCCTGCGAATTCGTGCAGCTTTGCCATAAGTAATGTCACAAACTTTTCAATTGCAATAAATAAATATAAGGTATCTACACTTCTTCTCAGATCATCATTAATATTGGAAGATTTATATGAAGGCACGGGTACAGAATTAGTTATGGTGGATTCTGCAAGTTTTCCAATTGCACGCCACGCTGCGCTGCCTCTTCAGAAAAAATACATCATCATCAGGAAAGGAAAACAAGATAGTGCAACTCAGCATGCAAACGTTGTATGCAACGTCAATTTCGTTTACCGCTTGAGGGTGTTGTTGTTGTTATTAATCCAAAATTTTAATCTTCAGCAACATAACGTTTTTTTCTGTGTGCCAGCATCCTCTAGAGGCGTGTTGATCCCAAGACATCTGTTATTTTGCACCAGCAGAAACCACGTGCGCACAAGAGACTACCATTGCAGTTGAGATCGTAAGCACAATGCGTGCGAAATCACTGGGAGGGACTCCGCCGTTGATCTGGCTTCGGCCACTTAAGATTTTCATTGTGCCGATCAAACTGAAAACGCCATATAAATTAGAGACGAGAAAGACGCCGTTTCCAGTAGGATCAAGCAATACTACATTGATGGCTGTTGCTGCTGCTAACACTGCTATGGTATTTACAAATAAAAAATGGTAACACTGCTAACACTGCTATGGTAATGCTGCAACTTTGTAACGCGTCCGTTTCTGAGTAAAAAAAACAAAACCGTTGGGGATGCCATGACCTTCTCAATGTAAGGTGACCTTTTTTGCAAAAATTATTATGATTAAATCAATATTATAATCATGAAGAGGAAGGATAGGACTCTATTAAGCAAATACTATCATTATGCAAATGCANATAATCATGAAGATGAAGGATAGGACTCTATTAAGCAAATACTATCATTATGCAAATGCAGGGCAGGGTAGGGTAGATTTCTTTGCTAAAACGTTTATTACTAAGTAAATACTATGAGCATGGAGGGGTGCTCAAGGCATGGCTAAGCAGGGTAAACCTCTTTGCCAGGACTCTTACTGCCAAGTGAACACTATGATCATGGAGAGGCATCATGGAAAAGCTATGCATCAAAAGAATCCGATTCGTGGAAGCGAGGAATCGAGGATTCGTGATTCTGAATGTGTTGGGTACGTGTGCCTCAAAAAAAAGTGGGGACGGGTTCGCAGCCGTGGACATGAAAGAGAAAATTTAAATATATTAGTTTTTTAAAAAAATTAAATCTCATATATCATATAAAAAACATTGTAGAATATAGAACAAGTACAATGTAAATTCAAAATATTGTTAATGCTTAAAAATTGCTTAAAAGATTGCAATGAAACATTAAGTATTGAGTCTCATGTGTATTATAAAATATTTTA